>OY759273.1:44909247-44999247 GCA_963662155.1 Lamellibrachia columna | reverse complement strand
TGTGTTGTCTGAAACCAACTTTCGGCGGAAAAACAATAACAGTGGAATGTGTAGCCCGCCTCCTCTACCTACGACATAACAAAGTGGAATGTGTAGCTCGCCTCCAACGCCTATGAAATAACAAAGTGGAATGTGTAGCCCGCCTCCTATGCCTATGACGTAACAAAGTGGAATGTTTAGCCCGCCTCCTATGCCTATGGCATAACAAAGTGGAATATATAGCCCGCCTCCTATTCCCATGACATAACAAAGTGGAATGTGTAGCCCGCCTCCTATGCCTATGGCATAACAAAGTCGAATGTGTAGCCCGCCTCCTATGCATATGGCATAACAAAATGGAATGTGTCGCCCGCCTCCTACACGTATGACGTACCACAGTGGAATGTGCATCCCACCTCCTATGCCTATGACATAACAAAGTGGAATATATAGCCCGCCTCCTATTCCCATGACATAACAAAGTGGAATGTTTAGTCCGCCTCCTGTACATATGACGTAACAAAGTGGAATGTGTAGCCCGCCTCCTATACATATGACATAACAAAGTGGAATGTGTAGCCCGCCTCCTATACATATGACATAACAAAGTGGAATGTGTAGCCCGCCTCCTATACATATGACATAACAAAGTGGAATGTGTAGCCCGCCTCCTATACATATGACATAACAAAGTGGAATGTGTAGCCCGCCTCCTATGCATATGACATAACAAAGTGGAATGTGTAGCCCGCCTCCTATACATATGACATAGCACAGTGGAATGTGTAGGCCGCCTCCTATACCCATGACATAACAAAGGCTATTCACATGTCCGCAAGTTATACGATTTACCAAAGATGCTTTCGATTATTGAAGTATGCACTCTAATATTAATCCGACTGCGATTATAAATATTACTTTCGCTATTCACACGCAGTCTTCGGATATAGTTGGCTGTGTGCGAAAGCGCAGCGTCAGCGCAAATCGGTCGAGTTTCTAGATATCGACTTGTGTCGCGCTTTCGACACCACCCGTCGCGACAAGTTGATCGACGTACTCTCGACTTTCATCGGTGCGTCGGAACTGCGGATGAACCGCCTCCTTTTTGCCGACACGTCGCTTGAACCACGTCTGTCATGCATTCACAACAACGATCGGCACGCCGCAAGATGCCAGCCTCAGTCCAATACTCTTCACCATCTAACAGGACGCGGCACTTCGCGACCTGTGATCGCGTCTTCCGACACGCCCTCCAGCCGACGCCAACCTTCCACTTGATGTCGATTATGCTGACGACACCGATTTCATCATTACGCCACGTTCGTACCTTGACGATGTCGACCGTATCGCCCCAGCATGCTTGTCCTGAGTGGTCATTGACCATCAACACGACCAAAACCGAAAGAACCATTGCTTGCCGGCAAACTGACCACATCGAGAAGGAATGGTGGATGACATGCAAACCTGGTTCTCTCCTTGCAATACAGACTTGAACGTCAACGATTCTGATTTATTCGCGATGGCTTATTATTACTTGCCGAGGCAGCTAGAACTAGTCGAACTGTAGACGAGATCTCGGCACCGCGCGGGACGGCACGATAATTATTCCTGATCAGTTTAGCTAATGTCGAGTTTGACCAGAAGTATTCGAGCCGCTCGATTCCTGGGTAACTCGTCGACTAATTAGCACCAGTTGAGCCGAAGGCGAGGACTACACGGACAGTCCCGCGTCCCACGTGCGTGTGTGCATGAATGCGTGCGTGATGTGCGTGCGCGTTTTTGCACGCGCGTCGGTCGCAGAATATTGGAGTCCAATAATTCGTCACGTCCGGGGATGTGCTTATGTGAATGGATTAATAACTGTAATTTTAACACACATTACACATTTTCCATTCACTGTCCTCTGGGTAGTATATTATATTATACTATGCTTTTTGCGGCATTACTTCGCAGCACATCCTACAACGGCAACGCTATTTTCAGTGGTAACCAGAGTATCTCGCAGAACTCGACGGTTCGCGCAGGACTCGACGGTTCGCACAGGACTCGACGGTTCGCGCAGGACTCGACGGTTCGCGCAGGACTCGACGGTTCGCACAGGACTCGACGTTTCGCACAGGACTCGACGGTTCGCGCAGGACTCGACAGGTTTTACCGTTTCATCACCCTTTTGGCCGCTACGGCG
This sequence comes from Lamellibrachia columna, assembly GCA_963662155.1. Taxonomy (NCBI): domain Eukaryota; kingdom Metazoa; phylum Annelida; class Polychaeta; order Sabellida; family Siboglinidae; genus Lamellibrachia; species Lamellibrachia columna. The sequence continues at coordinate 44,997,083 of OY759273.1, read as the reverse complement.
CCTCATATTGTTATGTGCTAGCATAAAACTGGCGGCGTAGTTCAAGGGTTTGTAGGGAATTCGAAGCTTTGTGTCGAACTTAGTCTTACCCCGGGGCACTGTCGTCAGCAGGGTGTCACGTGTGAAATGTGTTACACGTTTTGACCTTTCACCTCACAATTACCTATTATTATGTACTTATTCTTTATACCCAATACATCAAGATGTAGCACCACCTAACCGTTATGCCTGTATGATCAGGTCACAAACAATACCTGTTTTGTTCAGAATATAACGTAACTTAACGCAGGTATGCACATTGCAGTCAGTATCATAGTCATCTATTCCACGAGATGTAGCGATATCTAGTGAGTGTACCGGTGTCACGGACCAGAAGAAAGCCCGTGCCAGGAGTAGGAACCTACTTCCGGCCTGTGTATTCAATGTATTACCAAATGCATTTCCAATATCCTCGTCAATGCCATGTAAACGAGTTGTATTATAGCACATAGTCTACAATAGTAATCCTTTTATATTTGTTATCAATAAAATATCATTCCCATTGTGACATTACGTGATTTTAATGGAAACGTAATCCGCACATTAACGTGCACACTGTTCAATATTGAAAAATTATAACTATGACAATAGTTTAAAAGTATTCCTTTGTATCAGTATGTCTTGATAGCCAGGTAATTGGTGAATGTTTTCACGTAAGAAACAATTGTAGACATTTACCTATTCGTATAAAGCGTACATCGGGGGAGAGGGTCAAGGCCTGCCTTCTAAATAAATAAATGTAGGTCGCAAGGGAAATTTGATCACCGTTGCGTTATCAAACTGGAAAACGATCAACATTCTAAAGAACTAGTTCAGGGAGTGGGACTGAGAATTAGCAGGTTTTGTACGAGTAGGTAAGTGTCGCCCCCTAAAAGTGTAACACCAGAGGAAGGGGGAAGTCGGACTTCCTTGATAAGTGTCGCCCCCAATAGTGTAACACCAGAGAAGGGGGAAGTCGGACTTCCTTGATAAGTGTTGTCAAGACACATAAAGAGGCAGGGATTGGACAAATCGTACTATCGGGGATATTATCAATAATTGGAGGCAGGCTGCTTGAACATATGAACTGCAGGAATATGGCGATTACCGCATAGGTACAGAATGTATATATGGGAACGTGAGTCGTCTTCGTAGAAATGTTGCTGAGCTTTTTGGAGAGAGAAGCCTCATTAATGAAAAAATGGGCTTCCTCTTAAATGTAAGGGGAAACAGCTAGTAGGTGTGAGATTGTCAGAATAATTGTTGATGGCACATGTAATTAGTTTAATTAGGTAATTAGTTTAATTATATAAACAATAATTAGTTCAATTAGAAGTGCAGGTGGAATCACAGAGACACCTCAAGGTAATGTCCTTCACATAAGTGTAGAACTGAATAATAATAATAATAATGTGCAGGTGGAATCACAGAGACACCTCAAGGTAATGTCCACCACATAATTGTGAAACTGAATGTAAATGTATATGCATAAATGCCCGCAGCACAGTAATGAAGAATAACGAGACTTTATGGTAGCATGTATTGACTATCGTGTAATGTGTATCACATAATAACATGAAAATAAAGAATATCATAATCGTTGTTGATGGCGCAGGTACCGATCATTAGTTTAATCTGATATGCAGGAGGAATCATATATAGACACCTCAAGGTAATGTCCACCACATAATAGTGGAACTGGGTGTAAATGTATATGCATAGATGCCCGTAGCATAGTAATTAATAATAACGAGACGTATTTAAGGTGTCATAATACCTGCCAGCTGTATACCTCGGTTTACTGTGTTGGTGTATGTGCAGTCATCAAAACATCATGTATGAATCACATGCACCTGTTGACGAGACGAGCGGTAAAACGTATGTGGTACTGTGCGCTCAAAGGTCAATCTACACTTACACAATTCGACTGAATGAAACCAATAACTGTATACAGCTAAGAACGAAACAGTATTTATATATATATATATATATATATATATATATATATATATATATATATATATATATATATATATATATATATATATATATATATATATATTATTGTTATTATTATTATCATTAGTAGTAGTAGTAGTAGTGGTGGTAGTGGTAGTGGTAGTGGTAGTAGTAGTAGTGGGCGAGAGGGAGATGGACAACCTGCTGCCAGGTGACACGAATGCAGGACAGAATACGACGGAAGGGATCCGACGCAAGAGCTACTCTGAGGTAGCGACAGAGGTGGTGAGGAGGAGAGCGAGGGTGATTATGGGGGCATCGATAATTAGGAAGACCGATACAGCGTTAAATAAGGTGGACGATTTGGTGGTTTGTTTTCCAGGGGCAACCATAGAGGCTATCACAGAGAGGGTGGAACAAATATTGGGTCCTGGCAAGGAAGGATCTAATAACGCAGAAAGGGACGGTACAGCTGCCATGGTTAGGAAATAAAGGCAATTATTCACAACACGTAAGCACACACGGATTGAGCAGATTATTACGTCAGGGATTTTACCAGTTATGGGAAGCAGGGGGCGAGGCTATCGAAATTGCTGGAGGATGGCAATTAACATGCTAGTTCAGCAGCTACGTAGGGAAGAGACAGTTGGTTTTGTGGATTTGTGGGGATGTTTTATTGGGAGGGCTGATATGTACATGAGGGCTGGGCTACATCTAAGTGGAAATTGTACAGCAGTTTTTGTGGATGAACTCTGCTTGGGTAGCATCAACAATATTTTCGGTAACAAACATTGTTTAAACTAGAAGCGCAGGTGTTTACTTAGAGATGCCTCAAACAGGACAGTAGACCACTAATACACGCAAACAAAATATCCGGAAGACATTTCTAAATCTGGTAATAAATGCGAGTGTTTAAATGCAAAGAGCATAGTAAATAACAACAACTAATTGAACATTATGGTACAATAAATTAACCCTCACATAATTGGTATAGCAGAATTATGGGCCAACAAAGATGTATCAGATGCTGAATTAGGACTTACAGGATACGTAATGTTTAGGAGAGATCAAATAGGAAGAAGGGGAGGGGGAGTTATTTTTTATATATTATATAATCTATTCAGGTTTACAAAATCAAATTAGAAAGGGAAGCAGATTGCGATTAAAAAAACAAAGAAAACGGTCTAGAAAGAAACACTTTTCTAAAGAAGCTATTCGAAAATAGCTTAAAAGCAAAGTATGTGGAAGGTTTTCAGGCGTACTAGAAATGATGGTTTCTAGGCGTACTAGAAATGATGGTTTCTAGGCGTACTAGAAATGATGGTTTCTAGGCGTACTAGAAATGATGGTTTCCAGGCGTACTAGAAATTATGGTTTCTATGTGTACCAGAAATGATGAAGACTACACAAGTTACAAAGAGGCACTCAATGCAGCTACGACTGAAATCAGACAGTCTTAAAGAAGCTATGAGCAAAAATTAGCATGTAAAATACAAAATGACAGCAAGAGTTTTATGCATATGTCAGGAGTAAACAAAACGTACCAGACAAGGTTGGAATACTTAAATGGATACTTCAGTTCAGTGTTTGCCAGAGAGGAAATTAGGTCAATACGAGTTCCAGATACTAAATTTCAGGAGGCTAAATCGGACTATTTAGTGCAGTTAATAGTAACTCCAGAAATGGTAGCTAAGAAAATAAAGGCAATATTTCCATTGTATGTGTCCGTCGTTAAAATATCCCGTTATGATACATTTCCCTTTACTTATTTCCTTTATAACATTTTGTGTTTTTCTGTTATCCTCTTCGTTTATCTTTGGACTTAAATAATCCAATAGTTAAGGCTGAATTTCCTGTAACTATATTGCATCAAACAGCTTCATCGCAATTTGCTTCCCTTTCTAATTTTATTTCATATTTCATTTCATATTTACTATGTTCCTTGCATTTAAACAAACGCATTTATAACCAGCTTCAGAAATGTTTTCCGGACATGTTGTTGCTTGTATGTACTAGTGGCATCTTGTCCTGTTTGAGGCACCTCTAAGTACCCCCCCTGCGCTTGTAGTTTAAACAATATTTGTTACCATAAATATGGCTTATGCTTCCCATGCCACTGTCGACTGCTGCTGGTAGTTCATCAGCAAACACTGTTGCAACCTTTCCACTAAGACGAAGCCCACCTCTCATGTATATATCAGTCCTCCCAGCAAAACATCCTCACAAATCCAACTTCCTCCCTACATAGCTGTTGAAATAAGGTGTTAATTGCCATCCCCTGGCAATGTTGATATCCCTGACCCCTCCTTCTCATAACCGGTATAATCCCTGACATAATTATCTATTCAACTCGTGTCTGCATAGCTGTTCTAACTAACTGCCTGTTCTCCTAACTGTGGCAGTTGTATCCTCCCTCTCAGCGTTGATAGTACCTACGTGTACTAAAATAAAACCTCCCTTGCCTGGACCCACGGTTTTTCACCCTCTCTGTGTTAACCTCTATTTTTGTCCCTGGAGAGCAAACCACCACATCGCCCCCCCCCCTTGTTTAGCGCTCTGTCAGTCGTCCTGACTATCGAATCCGCCACAAACACCCTCGCTCTCCTCCTCATTTACTCTATCACCACCGCAGAGTAGCTCTTGTGTCAGATCCCTGTCTCCTGGCTAAATTGCGCTCCTTGTGTCTTCGCTCCCGCAGCTCGACCCCCCCCGTCGTCTTCTCTCCCGTTTACTTCGCTTCCGTCTCCTCCCCCCGTCTCCTTCGCTCCCATCGTCTCCCTCCCGTTTCATTCCGCGCCGTCTCCTTCCATCCTGTCTCCTTCAGTCCTGTCTCCTTCCGCCCTGTCTCCTTCCGTGGAGCAAGGGGAATATAATAATTAATCACTGGATTGATTCACGAGTCAACTTGCTGTTTTTACGGAATCTGCAAAATCGATCGACGCAAAAATACAACGTGGACTATTCATATCTGCAGTGGATATCAACTTTGTGAAGATCCAAGAAATAACACGAAAACGCTAGAAACCAATAAACATAATACGTTTATTAGCAATGTGTGCCTCGCGTAACTTACTTTACTACGTTTAGTATGTCGCTGCTTGAAATTGATTTTTTACCTGAATTAAATTAAATTTAATTGGATAATTTCTGAGTTAATTGTAATTTAATTAATTAACTTGTCAAGTTGATTGCCTCATCTGTGATGTGGTTATGTGCATACGTACATGCGTGGGCCTGGTTATGTTTAATTAACTGCTATTCGTTGTAGGTATGTGCATTCGGACATTGGGTGAGGAACTGCCTCGATGTTGTATGTCTAGACGCCGACGAAACCAGATGGAGATGGGTTTCCTAGTTGCTAACAACATCGATAACAACCGATAGTTGTCAGGCGTCACCAACGTCTGTGTGGGGAACGGACTCCTTGTCACGCCTTGCTGAACTACCGCTTCTGTCGAAAGATTACTCCTCCTCATATCGCGCGAGATCGCCGTTGCACCGTCGTTGCTGTGACAACCGTCGTTGTTGTGACAACAATATGACAGCGCGGACGTTATCGCAACGTTGGAGCGATGCATCATGCCGATGTGTGGTGGATGAAAAGCTCGACACGCTGAAGAGTTAAAGGAAATGGCGTCTCATTGTTGAGCATTCTATTGGAAACGCAGTTTCATTGAAGACACCATTTAATAAGTTCATCACAGAAATCCTGTCTTTGTTTGGACTAATGTAATGTCATCATATACAGTTGTAGCGCACGTGTCGGTGTATTGCGGAGGACACAGCGAAGTAGTGTTGTCTTTTGAACAAGAACGGCATTGGACAATGTTTATATCAGTGCATTCGGTGGAACAACTTAAATGACTTCGTAGCTATCTAATGATGCAGCATAACATTTTGCACTGTCCACATGCAACGCGTTTGTCACAGCATATAGCTTAGGAAGCAACTATTTATTTGAGTTAGAAAGAATGTATATATGTTATATCATTTAATAGGCCATTGTGCAGTGGTCGACCACAAAAAAGCGCTACTTACGTCAAATCATGTCTGCTTTCACATAGTGAGAAGAAAGGAGATGTATTAGGGCATATTAATCGACATACTCAGATAAGTCCACACCAGAAAGATGTGAGGTAATTGTGTATTGCCTTTGTGAATTGCACAGATCAATGGCTGGTTTGCATTCAGTAAAATCGTGACACCGTATTGTCAATTCAAAATCATCTTTAATTCGCGAGCAGGATCATATTCCAGTATATCTTACGCCAGTTTAAGTGTTGTAGACCCAAATGGAGTCTTGTCTTGCAGTGTTCAACCATGGTCGTTCGTCGCCTCCAGTGGCTCCTATGTCAGAATCAGTAAGCGTAATCGTAAACAGGGACGCGCAAAAGTCAGTGTCAGAACGAGGGACAACCGAACATTTATGGTGGGAAAGCAATTTGGAATAGATATGTCTTGAGTTTTTTTCGGAAAATAGCAATAGTTTCAGATGTTTTCAAAGAGATAGGGAGTTAATTCCAGACCCTAGGCACAGCGACAGAGAAAGCACGTTTACCCAAGTTAAGTTTTGTTTTAGGTACAATAAGTTGTTGTGAAATTGATGATCTTAGCTGCCTAGGGATATTTGAAAGATGCAGGAGACTAGCCAAGTGGGATGGTTGTTGTGTAGATAGAGCACGATATGCAAGAGTGGACAGCTTAAAATTAATTCGATAAGAAACTGGAAGCCAGTGTAACTGTTTAAGTAGTGTTAGTGACGGTGAAAACCGAGGCGCCCTGAGAACCACACGTGCCAGACAATTTTGTACTCGTTGGAGTTTAGCCAAGTCTCTTTTAGCAATGTTATTTAGTAGTGAATTGCAATAGTCAAGGCGGCTGCTAATTAATGCAGTTGATATTGTTTTAGCAGTAGATATAGATATGTGACGCCGAATTCGACGAAGATCACGAATATGATAGAAACAGGATTTACATGCTTGAGAGATATGCTGGCGAAAGTTGAAGTCACTGTCAAAAATAACACCTAGATTGCGAACAGTATCTGATGGGAATGTATCACTGCCAAGCAGTTTAACTGGGAAATGGTTGATGACTTTATTTCGTTGTTGTTTAGTGCCAATACTAATAAGGTCTGTTTTATCTGGATTAAGCTTTAGCTTACTTGATTCCATCCACGACAAGATATCAGTAAGACAATCACTTAAACTCGAAAGAGATTCTCGTACATTTGATTGTGAAAGTGATATGTAAACCTGTGTGTCATCAGCATAAAGGTGATGACTGAGATTACGATTAGCAATAACTTGGCTGAGCGATGTAGTATATAAGCCAAGGACGGATCCTTGTGGCATTCCAAATGGTAGATGTTGTGGGCTAGATAATGTGTCAGATATGTTAATACTTTGATATCTGTCTGATAAAAATGATTTGAACCACCGGAGAGCTGGGCCAGAAATTCCAAAATATCTATGGAGGCGTTGTAAAAGGATTGAATGATCAATTGTATCGAAAGCAGCTGAGAGATCAAGTAAAGTGAGTGCTGTGACTTTGCCATTGTCCATGTTATCAACTATATCATTGTGTATCTTGAGAAGAGCTGTTTCGGTAGAGTGGAATCGTTTATATGCAGACTGTAGATCATTTGATAAGTGATGGTTGTAAATATGTTCATGAAGGCGATTAGCAACTACTTTTTCCAATATTTTTGACAGAAAACTGAGATTAGAGATAGGACGATAATTCCTTAGGTCATTTTTGCACAAAGTTTGTTTTTTAATAAGAGGATTTACAAGAGCTTGTTTGAAATCCTGTGGAACAACTCCACTCTGCATTGAAAGGTTTATGATAGTAGTAATGGGAAAGATGAGTTGATCGATACAGCTTTTTAGTAGAAGTGTTGGAAATGGGTCAAGATCACACGATTTGTTAGGATATTTTTTAATAATGATGAGAACTTCATTAGTAGTTGCAGGTGTGAAACTCTGTAGTGTTTTTTCAGAAAGTGGTGGTTCAGGGAAATCGTAGTCATTATCATTAATGAAAAAATTTGATCGAATACGAGCAATCTTATCTGTAAAGTATTTTGAAAAAGAACTACACAATGTATCCAATGAAGAATGTTCAGGCAGTGCTTTTAATTTCTGCCGATGTAGAATTGTGTTAACAGATTTCCACATCTTGCGAGGGTTTTCAGAATTTGTTATGATAAAATGTGTATAGTAATCAGACTTTGCTTTTGACATCATGTGATTGCATATATGTAGCTGTTTAGTATAACGGGATCGATCAATTGGAGAACGAGTTCGTCGCCAAATTCTTTCAAGATATCGACGACGACGTTTTGCTACAATTATATCATTAGACATCCATGGTGATGGAGGGCGAACTAGTACACTTTTGGTTTGTTTGTTTTCTTTCTGTATATGAGCCGAGGGGCTCTGGCACCAACAATGTGTATATGAGCCGAGCGGCTCTGGCACCAACAATGTGTATATGAGCCGAGGGGCTCTGGCACCAACAATGAACATTAAACTGAATCGATTAGCGAGGCAATACGTTATAAACACTAACTTTTTCTCTTGCTTAGAATTTTTAGTTTTTCCAATATAGACTTACAAAACTGGGGTACACCGTCAGATCGAGCTGCATGCTCAGATTTGAAATTAATAGAAGGCGTAAGAGATGATTTTCTCTTCCAACACGTTACACTCCCCACAAGGAAGCGACTAGGAAATAAATCGCACACTCTTGACTTAGCCTTAACTACTGAAAATTTTTTGTTGGGTGAAATAGTGTACGATAGTCCACTTTATAAGGCAGATCGCTACGTCCTTATTGTTACGTTCCGTTGTTGTGCAGAAATTGCAAATCATACACAGCTTAAAAGTTATTGCGACCAAGATGAATATAAAAGCATGAAACCTAAATTGGACCACGGCTTGGGAACGTATAATGGATGTTATAGTGACCGCCTCCCGAAGACCATCCTCTATATGGAGTTAACTGAAGGTAAACGCCCAGTTGACAGACCCACGTTGAGACACAAGGATGTAATAGAAACATATCTGAAAGACTATGGCATCGACCCTCTGCACTGGCAAACAGTTGCCGAAGATCGATCTACCTGGCGAACCAATCTTACTGGCAGTATGATGACATATGACTTCAAAGCGTGCCGACTAATCACGAGATGAAATCATGCTGGCAATTTACAGACTTGATGATGAAGCAGCAAAGTTGTTAGGTATATTATTCCTGTAGGTTGCATCCAACAAATCTAGCCAATACAATCACTATACAATCACTGTTCGTGTATTAGTATCATTTAACCAGCGACAGCCCACCTTAGGTTGAAAGAATAATGCAACTTTCCTTAACTGGTTGGAACATAAACCAACCGATAATCAAACCACCTACACAGTCTTGTACATAGTAGTTCTGAGGTAAAGTTTTCCCACCTTTATAGCCAATTCTAGCTTTCAGTTGCCATTATTTATGTTTGGAATTGTATCAACATGGAAAAGTCAGTATAATATATTCGACATGCATTTGGCTATGCATTTAGAAATGCATCCCTAAAAAGTCTTATGTGGTTAAAAAGCCATTTTTTTTCCACATCTCGTTAATTTCGTCTTGTTAACTCTCGATTTTTTGACAATGTATCTGCTCGTGGACTTCCAACCAACTACTTTCGATGGTAATTCCATGTGTGTGCTATGCTTTCGTAAAACGCCTCTGTGACAACGTGCCTCTGTATACAACTAGCCCCGGTTTCCCCTACTCTTTATGTCGTACGTCTGCAAACGTATCTGACGTCAGCCGTGAAGTGAACGCCACCTGACGGCTAGCGGCAAAAACATTATGCTAATGCATGATGGCGAGAGCAAAGTGTTCACATTGCCCTCCCATGTGAACATGAAATCAGCCTTTCGAGTAAAAATAAAAATAATAATATCGTGTAATGTATGTTTCTCAAACAATGGCAGGACTTTGAAGCTGCATACATAGAAACAGCTCAAGAAATACTGGGGTACAAAAAGAAAGGACAAAAACCATGGATCAGCAAGCAGTCGTGGGAGCTAGTAGAAGAGAGAAAACAACATTGAGCAGGCAAAATCAGACAGGATTAAGCAGAATTACATGGAAAATATAGGTGTAAAGACAAAGAAGTCAATAAGAGCCGTACGTCGACTGTCTGGGATTTCTTTTCGCATTTCTTTCAATTTTGAGGAATTTGGTATTGTTCTGTGTGCGGCTTACGTCAGCTACATGTCCTAACACGTTTATGGCATTTATGTTGTTCTATGTAGCTTACGTCAGCTGTCTGCATTGTTTAACGCTTGCTATATAAGACCGTTCAGACTAGTCATTTCTTTATACACCTACCGTCATTGCTGCTGCTGCTGCTGCTGCTGCTGCTGCTGCTGCTGCTGCTGCTGCTGCTGCTGCTGCTGCTGCTGCTGCTGCTGCTGCTGCTGCTGCTGCTGCTGTCAATACCGTCGCCATGTCGTCTGCCGTTGCGCTATTCAACGATTTACTGGTTACCTATAACGCCATAGGCATCGCACTGACCATAGTGTTGCATCGTTTCTCAGTATATATGATATATAGCACGTGTCGTTGTTTGTACGAATGCTCACTAATACATACTCCTATACAGCGAACACTTTTACAATGCATCTATATAACACAAAGTTTAACTTTAACACTTTTACAATGCATCTATATAGCACATAGTTTAACTTTAAAAGACATACCGTTATACGACTGTGTAATGTTTGGCTGTAGATAGTTCTAGTTGAAAAAAGTACGCCGTCGCTTGCTTGCTTGCCTGAGGTCGTCGGGTCACTGATAAGGTTTGCGAGCGGTATGCACGCCGAGTAGGCGACTGCTAGCAGTCTAGCGATAAAAAAACACCAGTCAGCCGACTGCTGGTCTGGTTCAAAGTACGCCTCTCGTTGCTTGGTAACTCTTGCTCTCTCGTTTCGCATATTCTATTAATACACGTTGTGTATGAAATATATAGCGTGCTGTACCGTTAACAAAGGCTCGACTTTTATGTGTCTCACTCTGGTTTTCATTTCATTTCAGCTTCCATCGTCAACGATGGATAAACGTCATGGACCAAATGATATCCACCACACCATGCGTAGACGACGATGATGATGATGGCTACGACAGCCCCCTGTCGACAGAAGACTGGAATGCGGAATGCGACGAACTGGTCTAACTTCCTTCATAGACCATAGACGGGTGTGGGCCGAGGTAATGACGGAACTTGCTCACATTCGTCCACTCGTGCAAGTAGAGAAAGGGCGACGACCGAGCAAGTTGTTAGATAGGCGGTTGTACGCGCCTTACTGCCGACGGCGCCTGCAGTTCGATTAACGTCATCACCCGAAGAACGATGAACAATAGTTATACACGTCAATATTTGAAAATAAAATACCAATATTTCTTTATATTACTATGCTTTAGTATGATTTGATATATCGTTATTTTTAAATAATAAATTTGGCTTTTGATTTTATTCAATACATGCAACGAAAGAAGTGTAGGCATACGTGTAGGCTATACAATACATACCACATTATCACATTACATCGAACACTTTTCGTTTTATGACGTCTTATGTCCAACGCCTATAAAGTCACTATATCGCCTCTGTCCCGACGGCTTACGGCTGCGCAAACGGTTAGGGTACAGCGGCCGACAACGGGACGGGTTTACGGTTAGCTCCAGTCGTTAAAGGGTTGGGTTATAGTTAAAGTTATCTCGCCACTTGGGATTGGGGTGGAGGTCACGTCGGGGTGGAGGTCACCACGTTAGGGTCAGGGGTCACCGCTGACGACATCAGGTTAGGGTTACGCAACCGTCCAGAGGTTGGGGTTACTGTTAGGGTTAGCTCCAGTCGCCAGGGGCGCTGTAGGGTTACGGATAGGGTTACGGGTCACCGCCAGGGGGCGCTCAGGCAACCCAGAAGGCTGTGCGCATGCGCACTAAACCGAAAACGGAAGTCAATCGTGCACATGGTCCCCGGATTTACCTGGTCATTTCCTTCCCTTTACTACTGGCATTTAACCTAGCTACAACTGAAATTAGAAAAAATCCAAAAGAACCTTTGAAAAAAATTGGCAGGTTATATAAAAAACGACAATAAGGGTTGCTATGCTTGTGTAAGGAGTAAACAGAAAGTTCTAAATAAGGTCGAACCACTGGAAACTTAATTTCAGACGGGTTTCAAATGGCAGGGGTCCTGAATGAGTATTTCAGCTCAGTTTTTACCAAATAATATATGAACTCACTTCCAGTTCCAGTTACTAAATTTGAGGTCGATAAATCAGAACATTTAGAGCAGTTATTTGTAACTCCTGAAATGATAGCAAAGAAAGTTAAGAAGATGAAATATAATAAATCACCTGGAATTGATGGGATACCACCAAAACTGCTTAAGGAAATTGTTGAGCAAATTAGTACACCACTTGCAAAAGTGTTTAACTTGTCACCAGAAGAAGGAATAGTTCCTTCAGAATGGGAAGAAGCAAACATTACGCCGCTCTTTAAGAAGGGATCGAGGAACAAGCCAGAAAATTACAGACCAGTGAGTTTAACATCAGTTGTACGTAAATTACTCGAAACATTAATTAGAGACCACATGGTGGAATTCATTGTAAAACATAAATTAATAAATACATATCAACATGGGTTCCTAAAAGCAAGGTCATATCTAACCAGTCTCTTATGTTTTTTGGTCGAAATTACAAAGTGGGTAGATGACGGGTCACCAGTGGATGTTGTCTACTTAGATTTTCAGAAATCTTTCGATAAAGTGCCACATCAAAGATTGTTACTTAAACAAAAAGCCCATGGTATAGGTAATGATGTAATCAACTGGATAGAAAAGTGGCTACACATAGAACAGAGTAATAGTAGATGGTGAAATTTCAAACTGGAAATCTGTCTTGAGTGGGGTACCACATAGATCAGTATTAGGCCGTATACTGTTTTTAATACATATATATATATATATATATATATATATATATATATATATATATATATATATATATATAATGATTTGAAAGATGACATATCTAGCAAAGTACTGAAATTTGCAGATGACACAACATTATTCAGAAAGGTTACCAATGATACAGATAAACAAAGTTTACAAGATGATCTAGATAAATTAGTTAATGGTAAGAAAAATGGCAAATGTTATTCAATTTCAGGAAGTGTAAATGTATAAACATAGGACATGGAAACATGGACGAAGAATATAAAATGGGGGATACTGTATTAGGTAGAATCACGCAAGAAAAGGACTTAGTCGTAACATTTAATGCTGATATGAAAGTTTCAGAGCAATGTGGGATTACTGCTTCGAAAGGAAATCAAATTCTAGGCTAATTAGAAGAACTATCATGTACAAGGAGAAGCAGCTAATTCCTGTACAAAGCAACGGCCCTACCATGATACTACCTGTATCATGGTCGGGCCGTCGGCGACTAAACCGGCACCCCCACCGGGCTTGCCCGGTGAGGAGGTTTGCTAGAAACCCAGTGGTACTAAAAACAAAAAACATCAAAGGGCGGATGAGCTCTCGAGCCAACGGCCATCTAGCACAGTCAGGTCAGGCCCTCTAGCTTGCTACTGGTGCCATGTAGACCGGTTCTACCTGTATCATGGTCGGGCCGTCGGCGACTAAACCGGCACCTTTCCAACCCGCACTGGCCAGCGTGGAGAGGTAGGCCAACTAATACCAGCATGAAAAGTACAAAAAAGCCAAGGCCCCCAGTCCGACCTTGGAGGTGATTTGGGTCCTAGACTACATGCAGGGGGTGCTAAGAATCCCTGGGTCAAGAAGAATCACCAGAAGAAAGAGGAAAAGAAGAAGAAACACCAGCAGAAAGAAATACTGAAAATTGCAACGTACAATGTAAGAACCCTATCAAAAGATGAAAACGTTCAAGAACTGGAGGAAGAACTCAAAGAAACGAACATCAAATGGGATGTGATAGGGCTTGGAGAAATAAGAAGAAAAGAAGAAGGCTTTACCACCCTGCAGAGAGGCCACCTGCTATACCATTCTAAGGCGAACAACGGACAAGCGGGAGTGGGCTTCCTTATAAACAAGAAATGGAAAGACAACATAACAAGGGTTAATAACATTAGCCCAAGGGTAGCAAAACTTGTTCTATGCATAACAACACGATACCAACTGAAAATAGTTCAAGTATATGCTCCAACGACATCACACTCAGAAGATGAGACAAAACATTTTCTACAATGGCATCAATAAAATGTTGGAGAATCCAAGCCACTATACAATAGTGATGGGAGACTTCAACGCCAAAGTGGGTGTAAGAACAAACCCATCCGAAACAGCGACAGGAAGTTTCGGCCTAGGACAGAGGTGATACCTTAATAGATTGGACAACATCAAAGGATGATATTGACACTCTAAATGAAAACATTACAGAAACGATCCAACAGACGGCGACAAGCATAGCCAAACAAAACACCAAACGGAACAAATCTAGATTATCAACTTAAACAAGAGCACTAATGAAAAAAACCCGTAGAGAAATGGTAAAGAACACCGCTAGGGACTGCATAGAGTACATAGAGATATGCAAGACCCTCAAAAAGAAAGCTAAAGAAGACATAAAAAAATACAACCTAGACACCATACAAAAACAATAGAGACATCACAGAGCTTGAACAAGGTCAGAAGAACACACATCCTAGGCCAAAATAGACTGATAACACTCCTAGACAACCAGGGCAGAGAAATCCAAGACCAGGATAAGATCTTAGAACGAATAGAAGAGTTTTACACCGAACTTTATGGCAGCGACCAAACCGTAACAATACGCACAGACCCAAGAGAAGTACCATCAGTAACAACATGGGAAGTAGAAGCCGCGCTAAAGAAGATGAAAAATGGGAAGGCAACAGGAAATGACCAAGTCAACATCGAAACGTTGAAGGCAGGAGAGGATACCATCGCCAAAGCCTTAGCCAAGCTGTATACAAAATGCATATTAGAAAGACGAATCCCCACTACCTGGAAAAATGCAAAGATGGTGATAATCTTCAAAAAAGGCAACCAAAAAGACATAAAGAACTATAGGCCAATATGCTTGCAATCGAACATCTACAAGCTATTCACAAAGATTCTAACAGCCAGACTGGAGAGAATACTAGACGATAATCAACCCAGAAAACAGGCAGGATTCAGAGGCGGGTACTCAACAACAGATCACATCCATGTCATAAATCAACTGAAGGAGAAGTGCCGTGAATTCAACATACCACTCTGTATAGCATTCATTGACTATGAGAAGGCCTTCGACTCGGTCCAAACCCAGGCAATACTGTCTTCACTCCAAGACCAAGGGATAGAAGATGCATACATACAACTCATGAAAGATATACAAACAGACAGCTCTGTGACAGTATATCTTCACAAAGAGAGCGAGAAAATAAACACCAAAAGAGGAGTGCGACGGGGGATACCATCTCACACAAACTATTCACATCAACACTCGAAAGTATCTTCAGAAGACTGAACTGGGAGAACAAAGGCCTGAAAATAGACGGAGAATATCTTAACCATCTCCGTTTCGCAGACGATATGTTCCTGTGCACCGAAACACCACAAGAACTAGAAATAATGCTACAAGAACTATGCGAAGAAAGTAACCTAAGCGGCTTGAGGATGAACATCTCAAAAACAAAAATAATGGTGGAAGACAACACCCCAATATACGTTAATAACACTCAGATAGAGAAAGTGGAGAGTTACATATACCTAGGCCAACGCTTCAGCCTTAGGGACGAGAAACAAGACAAGGAAATCCTACAACGAATCACAGCCGGCTGGACAGCATATGCAAAACATCGAGACATCTTCAAAAGTAACTTTGCTATCTGTCTAAAAAGAAAGGTTTACAAGTTGTGTGTACTGCCAGCTATGACATACGGTGCTGAAACATGGTCACTCACAAAACAAGCTCAGAAAAAATAGCGACCGTGCAGACAAAAATGGAGAGGAGTATGCTTAATATAACATACCATGACAGAAAGACAAACACCTGGGTGAGAGCAAAGACAGGAGTCACAGACGTGATAAAAACAACCAGAAGAATGAAGTGGTCTTGGGCAGGACACATCAGTCGACTCAAAGATGACAGATGGACAAAGCGCATTACCACCTGGAAACCATACGGAAGGAAGAGATTACGAGGAAGACCAGCAACACGATGGAGAGACGGAGTATTGGAATAAAACCACCTGGCAGAGAACAGCACAAGACAGGCAAACTTGGAAACAACATGCTGAGGCCTCCGCCCAACCACGGGACAATAGGGCTGATATATAGATAGATAGACAAAGCAATAGTTAGACCACATTTGGAATATTGTATACAAGCATGGAGGCCGTATCGTAAGGAAATAGACAAGCTAGAAAAAATACAACGAAGAGCAACTAAAATGATTCCAGAATCGAGATACCTTAGTTACAAAAATCGCTTATTACAATGTGGTTTGACAACATTAGAGACCATGAGACGAAGAGGAGACCAAATAGAAGTGTTAAAATAGTTAACGGTTATAAGGATGTTGATAGGAATATGTTCTTCAGAGTTAAAGAAGGCAGTAGAACCAGATGTCACAAAGCAGCACTTGTTAAGAAAGAGTGTAGATTGGACATGAGGAAGTACTCTTTCTCAGAGAGGGTTATACATATGTGATACGGGCGGACTATACGTAGTTTCTTCGGAAACATGAGTGGCTCAACTAACACTGCGTTCCTCTAACACGGAACCCCTTCATCCCAGTTCCTATCTTGGCCGACGTGTTTCTGTGAACTAGACGCACCGCGCCAAACTTCAAAGATCACGAAATGCCCATCATTACTCTGCGACCAACGACGACAGGTCAACTACCGATTAAAGTTAAGTACCCGTATGCGAGCAACGTAAATCTGATCGAGCAATTTTATTGGTTACTACAGCATCTGAAAAATCAGCGTTTCATCAGGTCGATCTGCCAAAGTACTGATGTAATTAGAAGCCCCCTGGCGGCGAGAATGACCACAACTAAAATGGACGTCTGGCGAACTGGCATAAACGATTGGTAAACTGGTGAACGCCATTTTTGTGTACGACTTGTTACACATAGCATATGTGGACTTGAGAGACGTGAAATAGCTTAATGCAAAAAACGAACGCTAGACGTCGATCCTGTATGCAATTGAAATTGAGATATTTCTTGAGAAAAATTCGGAGTGTACCAACTGAAATAAAGATGTGCACATAAAATGTAGAATGTGCCATTGTCGATAAGATTAATGTCCACGCATGCGCGGAGGTTGCAATACGGTATGACGACTGACCTTTATCGTCGTGCGACAACAGTAACATCGAGACTAGTTAATATACAAGTTAGAATAATAACGTTTTAAAGTCTTACCGGAAATAGAGTTCAAATATTTCGAAACGAAAGTTCAATTACTTTTCACACATCCTATCCTTGGATGTGGGTTAAACTAAATCCTATCAATGACTCCCCCCAGTTGGTCACAGGGGATAATACTAACACTTTGCACACACAACACTTGACGATCCTCAGGTAAATTAATTGGATTCACGGATGAACACTGATGGCTGATGAGACGAGATGAACGAGTCGAATACATGGGAACGCTTCGACGATGACGATCGATGTAGGTCGCGCAATTGTAGAGAAGATCGCTTCAAAGTAGGTCTTCGATGTGAATTAACGGTCATCTTATCGTTCCGGTGGGTGGCGGTGAATTTAACTTACCGAATTATGTATAACATAAATATACAACAATAGAACATTACGACATTACGAGTATCATTTCATCTTTTTTTCACTAACAATTACTAATAAAATTGATAAACTCAACAATGAGGACTTTATTCGCCTTATATACTAGGTTTCTATATATTTGCAAAAGTTCAACTTACAGACGCAGCTGTAACAGAAACACGTCGTTACACACCTAGCCAAAAAACTCCGAATGGCGTTCTAATTTGTAACTGCCACGAAAACCGAATTTAGACGGTTTCCGTATTAACCAATCAAATCATATTTGAGAACGGTTGTCAGCTTACTACGTCATATTATAATCCCCGGATGCCATTGCAGGCGGGAATCTCTAGTATGTTTTGCACCCGACCCGTAATTAAAATCGTAGATCCGTCAAGGAAACCGTATGAAACTAGATTTCATCTTATCCGTTATTCCGGTATTTAAATAAAATAATCTATAAACTGTTTCACTTAAACACACAACCCTGGTAAATATAACAAACTGCACGAATTCTTCAACAATATAATTATAAATTATTGATTCCATGTATTGAACGGAATTCCGTTCCAACTCAACAATGATAAGGGAAAACTCTTTTGATTCTAGTATCAACCCGTGTTTACTTCTGGCATTATTTCGATTCTTGTCTTCACGCATAGCGACCAAACAAAACTCTTACTCTAAGGATGATTTATTTCTGTATTTATACCTTCAGTATGATGTGATGTCACGAGGAAAGAAGTGACTTCATACAGGGTACTACAATACTATAATAATTCGTTAAGAGCATTGTTACAGAATAAAACATCGTGACAATCCTCCCTTCTTTTTGACAATGCTCTTTCAATGTAAAGGGGAATAATATAACGGATTATGAGTTGAAATCACCCGTGAATGAACCCCCTGTTGTAGTATGGAAAGGAATAATGTGTCATAAATGTGTTTAATCATGTGAAAATCAACGTTATAACAATCAAACCTTCAAACCTTTGACACTGCAAAGGTCTTCGGCGTCATGGAAGATACCCCTTTTTTACCATTTTGTGTGTTACATGCCAATTTTGGCTCATAGCTTCTTTTAGATTGTCTGATTTCAGTCGTAGCTGCATTGAGTGCCTCTTTATAACTTGTGTAGTCTTCATCCTTTCTGTGCGCCTAGAAACCATCCTTTCTGGTGCGCCTAGAAACCATCCTTTCTGGTGCGCATAGAAACCACCCTTCCTGGTGCGCCTAGAAACCATCCTTTCTGGTGCGCCTAGAAACCATCCTTTCTGGTACTCCTAGAAACATTCCGCATACTTTGCTTTTATGTTATTTTCGAATAGCTTCTTTTGAAAAGTGTTTCTTTCTAGACCGTTTTTTTTGGTTTTTTAAGGGAACAAATTGATGAATGATATTAAAAAATTCACATTTTTAAGAATGTTCCATCAATTGTTGTCTTATTTCTCAGCATCTTATTCCAATCTAGCTTTGCTAAGTATTTTCTCATATCTTTTTGTTTTTTTGTGTGGAAGTTTCTCCTGCATTTTTTATTTTTACTTTCTTGTTTTATTTTTATGTCAAAATGTATTTGTTTATGATCACTGCTACCGAATGGTTAATGTATTTTGACATTGTCCACTGATTCATGTTGTGAAGAAAAAACAATATATAATACATTGTCTCCCCATGTTGGTTCTAGCACGTGTTGAGTAAGGAAGCTATCCTGTATTAAAAATATAAATTGTTGGTCCTCATCTCCTGCACTCTCTGGATATTTCCATTGTATGTGTCCGTGGTTAAGATATCTCATTATGAAACATTCCCCTTTATTCACTTCCTTGATAGCATTTTGTGTTTTTGTATTATACTCTGTTATACTCGTTTTTAATATATATATAAATGATTTGGAAGATGACATATCTAGCAAAGTACTCAAATATGCAGATGACACAAAAGTATTCAGAAAGGTTACTAATGATACAGATAAACAAAGTGTACAGGATGATCTAGATAAATTAGTTAAATGGTCAGAAAAATTGCAAATGTTATTTAACTTTGGGAAGTGTAAATGTATACACATAGGACATGGAAACATGGACGAAGAATATAAAATGGGGGATGCTGTACTAGGTAGAACCACACAAGAAAAGGACTTAGGAGTAACATTTAGTGCTGACATGAAAGTTTCAGAGCAATGTGGGATTGCCGCTTCGAAAGGAAATCAAATTCTAGGGCTAATTAGGAGAAATATCATGTATAAGGAGAAACAGCTAATTGTACCCCTGTACAAAGCAATAGTTAGACCACATTTGGAATATTGTATTCAAGCATGGAGGCCGTATCGTAAAAAGGACATATACAAGCTAGAAAGAATAAAATGAAGAGCAACTAAAATATTTCCAGAATTGAGAGACCTTAGTTACGAAAGTCGCTTATTACAATGTGGTTTGACAACACTAGAGACCAGGAGACTAAGAGGAGACCAAACAGAAGTGTTTAAAATAGTGAACGGTTATGAGGATGTTGATAGGAATATGTTCTTCAAACTTAAAGAAGGCAGTAGAACCAGAGGACACAAAGCAGCATTAGTTAAGGAGCAGTGTAGGTTGGACATGAGAAAGTACTCTTTCTCACAGAGGGTGATAAATGAACGGAACAAACTGCCAAATGATTGTGTTAATGCTAGTAGTGTGAATATGTTTAAAAATAGAATTGACAGATATTTGATAAGGGCGGGCTACACATAAATGAGAAAATTGTTGGACTCTCGATAAGCTAATGGCTTCCTTGTCCACTTGCCATCTGGAACTTGTTTGGGATGGCAATCTTGTTAAATCTTGTTAAATTTTCGTTTATGTTTGGCCTTCGGTAAACTAATGCAATAGTTAATGTTGCATTTCCTGTAACTATATTGCACCAAACAGCTTCATCGCAATCTGCTTACCTTTCTAATTTGATTCCGTAAGCTTGAATAGATTATTTAATATAAAAAATAACTCCCTCTCCCCTTCTTCCTATTCGATCTCTCCTAAACATTACGTATCCTGTAAGTCCTAATTCAGCATCTGATACATCTTTGTTGGCCCATGATTCGGCTATACCAATTATGTGAGGGTTAATTTATTGTATCATAATGTTTAATTAGTTTTTGTTATTTACTATGCTCTTTGCATTTAAACACACGCATTTATTTTCAGCTTCAGAAATGTCTTCCGGATATTTTGTTACTGGTTTGTGTGTATTAGTTGTCTACTGTCCTGTTTGAGGCACCTCTAAGTAAACCCTGCGCTTCTAATTTAAACAATGTTTGTTACCGAAAATATTGTTGATGCTACCCAAGCCACTGTCGACTGCTGCTGAGAGTTCATCCACAAATACTGCTGTACCATTTCCACTTAAAAGTAGCCCATCCCTCATGAACATATCAGCCCTCCCAACAAAACATCCCCACATATCCACAAAACCAACTGTCTCTTCCGTACGTAGCTGCTGAACTAGCATGTTAATTGCAATCCTCCAGCAATTTCGATAGCCTCGCCCCCTGCATCCCATTACTGGTAAAATCCCTGACATAATTATCTGCTCAATCCGTGTGTGCTTAAGTGTTGTGAATAATTGCCTTTATTTTCTGACCATGGCAGCTGTACCTTCCCTCTGCGTTATTAGATCCTTCCTTGCCATGACCCAATATTTGTTCCACCCTCTCTGTGATAGCCTCTATGGTTGCCCCTGGAAAGCAAACCACCAAATCGTCCACCTTATTTAACGCTGTATCGGTCTTTCTAACTATCGATTTCCCCACAAACACCTTCGCTCTCCTCCTCACCACCTCTGTCGCTACCTCAGAGTAGCTCTTGCGTCGGATCCCTTCCGTCGTATCCTGTCCTGCATTCGTGTCTCCTGGCAGCAGGTTGTCCATCTCCCTCTCGCCCATTGACATATCACCTTTCCCTCCCGTCTCCTGGCTATCTTGCTTTCCTGTCGCCTTCACTCTTCACGCCATTGTTACCTTCGCTCCTGCCGCAGTCCCTCCCGTCTCCTTACGTCCTGTCACACATGTAGTATGATATTCGACAGAGCGAATCCAATAACAGTCTCGCTCGTATCGTTTAGGAGTACAATATTGTACTTGATTCTGCCACAACTTGTTGTTGTACATTTATTTAGCTTCAGCTGTAGTTTTGCTGTCACAAGATGATGATCTGACGCTGCATCTGCCCCTTGTTTCACTCTTACATTTTGTAATGATCTTCTAAGTATTCTTCCAATACGCATATGGCCTAACAACAATACTACTACTACTACTACTACTACTACTACTACTACTACTACTACTACTACTACTACCACTACCACTACATCTACCACTACCACTACTACTACTACTACTAATAATAATAATAACAATAATTGCTTTGGCCATTCAGAGGCGAATTACAGTACTAAAATCTGGATTTTAGATCAAGGAAGATTATATTAAAACGGTTATTGCATTAGCATGCTATTGACAACAAACAAACAAATATGACTATAGCTTTAACATACTAGTTAACATATAAGTTAAAGTGAATAATAATAGTTAGGAGTCCATAACTAGCCCAAAGTACACACACATGTGAGTAAATGCACATTCAAAAAGAAGAGCCTTAAGCTACTTCTTGAAGCTGTTATGGCAGTCTGCATATATATATATATATATATATATATATATATATATATATATATATATATATATATATATACTATTTCGCTCTTAACTGTATACGATTATTGGTTTCATTCAGTCGAATTGTGTAAGTGTCGATCAACCTTTGAGCGCATAGCACCACATACGTTGTACTGCTCGTGTCGTCAACAGGTGCGTGATATTCATTAATGATGTTGTGATGACTGCACATAGACCGACACAACACTAGGTATACCGAGGCATACAGCTGGCAGGTATTACGACACCTTAACTACGTCTCGTTATTCTTAATTACTAAGCTACGGGCATTTATACATATACATTTACATCCAGTTCCACTATTATGTGGTGGACATTACCTTGAGGTGTATCTGTGATTCCTCCTGCGCATCAGATTAAACTAATGATCGGTACCTGCGCCATCAACAACGATTCTGATATTCTTTATTTTCCTATTATTATGTGATACATATTACACGATATTCAATACGTGCTACCATTAAGTCTCGTTATTCTTAATTACTGTGCTGCGGGCATTTATACATATACATTTCCATTCAGTTCTACACTTATGTGAAGGACATTACCTTGAGGTGTCTCTGTGATTCCACCTGCACTTCTAATTGAACTAATTATTGTTTATATAATTAAACTAATTACCTAATTAAACTAATTACATGTGCCATCAACAATTATTCTGACAATCTCACACCTACTAGCTGTTTCCCCTTCCATTTAAGAGGAAGCCCATTTTTTCATTAATGAGGCTTCTCTCTCCAAAAAGCTCAGCAACATTTCTACGAAGACGACTCACGTTCCCATATATACATTCTGTACCTATGCGGTAATCGCCATATTCCTGCAGTTCATATGTTCAAGCAGCCTGCCTCCAATTATTGATAATATCCCCGATAGTACGATTTGTCCAATCCCTGCCTCTTTATGTGTCTTGACAACACTTATCAAGGAAGTCCGACTTCCCCCTTCCTCTGGTGTTACACTTTTAGGGGGCGACACTTATCAAGGAAGTCCGACTTCCCCCTTCCTCTGGTGTTACACTTTTAGGGGGCGACACTTACCTACTCGTACAAAACCTGCTAATTCTCAGTCCCACTCCCTGAATTAGTTCTTTAGAATGTTGATCGTTTTCCAGTTTGATAACGCAACGGTGGTCAAATTTCCCTTGCGACCGACATTTATTTATTTAGAACGCAGTCCTTGACCCACTCCCCGTTGTACGATTTATACGAATAGGTAAAAGTCTACAATTGTGAACGGCCCCTTACGTGAAAACATTCACCAATTACCTGGCTATCAAGACATTCCGATACAGAATAATACTTTTAAACTATTGTCATGGTTATAGTGTGCATGTTTTCGTTAATGTGCGGATTACGTTTCCATTAAAATCACACAATGTCACAATGGGAATAGTATTTTATTGATAACAAATATAAAAGGAGTGCTATTGTAGACTATGTACCATAATACAACTCGTTTACCTGGCGTTGACGAGGATGTTGGAAATGCATTTGGTAATACATTGAATACACAGGCCGGAAATTGGTTCGTATTCCTGGCACGGGCTTTCTTCTGGTCCGTGACACCGATACACTCACTAGATATCGCTGCATCTCGTGGAATAGATGACTATGATACTGACAGCAATGTGCATACCTGCGTTAAGCTACGTTATATACTGAACAAAACAGGTATTGTTTGTGTCCTGATCAAACAGGCATGATGGTTAGATGGTGCTACATCTTGATGTATTGGGTATAACGAATAAGTACACAACAATAGGTAATTGTGAGGTGATTTTATTGAAAAATCAAAGATCAAAACGTGCAACACATTTCACACGTGACACCCCGCTGACGACAGCGCCCCGGGGTTAAGACTAAGTTCGACACAAGGCTTCGAATTCCCTACAAACCCTTGAATTACGCCGCCAGTTTTATGCTAGCACATAACTTCATGCCAACGTTCTTTGTTCAGAAGCCCTATACAAGAATACATATAATGTGTAGGCTACCAACTACGTGATTACGGTACCACTGTGATACCGTTCAGCGGGGCATCTTTGATTGCACTGGCGGGACGGTCTTATTGTGAACAGGGAAATACATTCCAGGCGGAGGTATGTGGTGTTATCGGGAGACATTGGGAAAATCCGCGCCAATCCTTGAAAAGTGGCACCTCTCCTCAACAATAACATATATTCACATTATCTAGGTTGGTTTGCATTCTGAATGTTGTTTGTCATGTAAACCTAAGGTATTATATAAATTATAAAAAACGATATAATGTGTTGTCATATATAACGCCGGTATCGGCCTGGATAACGCGCTCAAGGCGTTTACTCCGTTAACAGTACACTTTTTTGTGGCAGCAGCTAATGCAGTGCCCATGGTATGTTTTTTTTGTAGACCGGGATCATTGGCTGTGTGTTTTCAAGAAATATTGTTTTCATTTCCCTGTGTAGGGTCGTTCACATCCCCCGAACACGCGACGTCATAGTTATGTTCTCTTCAAAAGAAGGACGTTATCTTAATAATTGGGGCACGCAATTGATATTTCCTTTGAAACCAAAGCTAAAAGTGGGTCAGCCAAATGCTCACTGTGCACAAGCTTACGTTTCGGTTTCAATAAAAACTGAGCACTTTGATTGAGTTTGCTGAGCCTTTTTGCCGAAATCAACCGGATCCTGTTCTCATACTTGTTGCCACGTTCATGTGCTGCCAACCAGCAAATAGACAATCAAACTTCTGCACATCGCAATTGTTGCAACTGTGCCTTTTTCCCTGTTCACGACTATTTTGTCAGAATGCCATAATTCTTGATTATTGGAATTATATTTATCTCCTGTCAACCCGGGAGCAAACGTATGATATCTCCCCAGATCCTTATCCCTACTTTTGCGATAGAAGTGACGAGAAGGGAGCTACAAGTTTGTTTTATCCTGTCGAATATATAATAATAATAATAACTATAGCTATAGTTTCAGATGTTTTCAAAGTGATGGGGAGTTCATTTCGGACTTTAGGCACAGCGACAGAGAAAGCACGTTTGCCCAAGTTAAGTTTTGTTTTAGGCACAATAAGTCAACAACTTATAAAAAGGAAATAAGGCATTAGCAAGCAATTATCTTCCAGTAACCCTTACAAGTTTACTACATAAAAGTGTGGAAAGGATAATTAGAAACATTTTTATTGAATATGTTAAGGAAAATGGGTATATTTAGCCCAAAACAAACTGATTTATATCAGGGCGTTCAACAGTCCTGCAACTTATTAAAGTTTTAAATAATTGGACCATTTGGAGTTGATACTGGTAAATATACAGATGTCATTTATATGGACTTCTAAAAAGCTTTTGAAACTATACCACACAACCAGGAGACTAAGAGGAGACCAAGTAGAAGTGTTAAAATAGTGAACGGTTATGAGGATGTTGATAGGAATATGTTCTTCAAAGTTAAAGAAGGCAGTAGAACCAGAGGTCACAAAGCAGCATTAGTTAAGGAAGAGTGTAGGATGGACATGAGAAAGTACTCTTTCTCACAGAGGGTGATAAATATCTGATAAGGGCGGGCTATACATAGATGATAACATTGTTGTACTCTCTATAAGCCAATGGCTTCCTTGTCCACTTGCCATCTGGAACTTGTTGTTTGGGATGGCAATCTTGTTAAAATCTTATTAAATAATACATCTAGTATGCATATATAATTATATGTAGCTGATTCAAATAGGGTTGGTAGGCTGGCTCAACTAACACTTGATGTGGCGTAAGGTGAGCCAAATGTTAGCGTAAGCTGGATAAATGCTTTATTTCTATGATTTACGTAGGCTTTATAGGTTATGGATTTGTACTAAAATGTCATAACAACTCAGACAACACATCTACCAAATGGGAACAACACATCTCTGACAAGTCTACGCGTTTATTTAATAAGTCGACACACTTAATTAATATAGATCATAGGCCAATCGCAACCAGTGTAACTAACTGCTAATATGGTGCCTTGTAGCTATCCGATATCCCAAATTTTAGGGTAAATAATACTCGTCTTCGTTCTTTAACCGCTGCTCAACTAACCATCTCTTGGTCATTTGGTGGCTCAACTAGCCCAGTTTCGATAATAAAGCTTAAGCCATTCGTAGGTGCGCAGACAATAAAGTCTGGTCACATGCGTTGATAATTTACACCCCAGCAGACATTAATCACAATCGCCAAAACGTTTTCCGAAATATCAAAAACATACTTCTAACTCATATTGTCTGATCGTTGTGACAAATAGCACTTATTGTACGTAAATCGTGTTCTAATAACATGTTCAATCACTGGGTGGTACCAATTAACTGTCGCCGTTGTAGTTTCTTTGGAAACATGAGAGGCTCAACTAACCCAGTGGTTCAACTAACACTGCGTTCCTCTAACATGGTACCCCTTCATCCCAGTTCCTATCTTGGTCGACGTGTTTCTGTGAACTAGACACACCGCGCCAAACTTCAAAGATCACGAAATGCCCATCATTACTCTTCGACCAACGACGACAGGTCAACTACCGATTAAAGTTAAGTACCCGTGCAATTTTATTGGTTACTACAGCATCTGAAAAATCAGCGTTTCATCAGGTCGATCTGCCAAAGTACTGATGTAATTAGAAGCCCCCTGGCGGCGAGATTGACCACAACTAAAATGGACGTTTGGCGAACTGGCATAAACGATTGGTAAGCTGGCCAACGTCATTTTTGTGTACGACTTGTTACACATAGCATATGTGCACTTGAGAGACGTGAAATAGCTTTATGCAAAATAAAAACGAACGCTAGACGTCGATCCTGTAACTAGTCACAGTTCAACATAAAATACAATCCACAATTGTATGCAATTAAAATTGAGATATTTATTGAGAAAAATTAGGAGTGTACCAAATGAAATAAAGATGTGCACATAAAATGCAGATTGTGCCATGGGCGACATGATTAATGTCCACGTATGCGCGGATGTTGCAATACGGTATGACGACTGACCTTTATCGTCGTGCGATTTTTTTAATACTTTTCTATTCAATAATGTTTCCTAGACAACTAGAGCAGCGACAGTTAATTGGTACCATCCAGTGATTGAACATGTTATTAGAACACGATTGACGTACAATAGGTGCCATTTGTCACACCGGTAAGAGAATGTGAGCTAAAAGTATGTTATTTTGAACGAATTTCTCATTAATGCACGAAATGATGTAAACTAATTTTCTTCCCCGTTCACAGATAAACCATTCATAAGTGCACAGATAATAAGGTCTAGTTCACTCAGATGTATAAATGAGTACCTGGCTATAGACAGAGGTGGATATCTGAACGAATAGTTTTCGCGCAGTAATTGCAGCGAGGCTGAATGCTTCCCATATAATTTGAGATGGCGTCGAATGAACAGGTCTGCCAGGGGATGAAGCGTAAGGCGCCCTGAACAGTCCCAAGGACTGGATACCGCCCTATATAGGAACGTACCTTTGATAGTTTACACACCAGAATACATTAATCATAATCACAAAAACATCGAGTAGCATACTTTTAATAGTGAATATTTATCAGGATAGTTCGTTTTCATGTTGGAATTCGGCGCCACTTACTTGGACGACTGGCTGTCTCAAAATGGGGAGCACACTTTGATGTTCTTCAAAAACCAACAATCGCACTTGCTTTTGGTCCGGCCGAGTATTGTTTGCCAGTGTGGTGTCGCAGTGCCCACACACACCGACTTGACGCAGCACTAAACAACAGCTTCCTCCTGGTGTCCGAATGCATCCGATCGACACCAACGGTCAAGCTGCCAGTCATCACTGGGATAACGCCCCCCATACATCCGTCGAAACAAACAATGCATCGCACTAGCTCGTCTTGCCGAAGCAGATAACCAACACACAATACACACCATGATGACAACAACTGCACCTGGACGAAAGCTTCTGCGATCTCGACACCCCTCCAAGTGGGATATTCCGGTCAAGTCTCCGTTTTATTGGGCGCTGACATGTTAGCGAGAGCGAACGATAAGCGCATGCGCCGTTCTTAGAACTCGGTAACCTAGAATACCAAAGTGACGGATTAAAGGCGGCGGGAATATACACAACTAATGTCAGAAAATGGCTAATTTAGTAAACAAAGGGCAAAATATGTTACATAAGTTGAGTTTGTTTGGATGCAAACAGCATGGCCATATCTTACTGGTAAATATAAGATTACGTGTTTACTAATAAATTTTCATTTGGGAGCCAATATTGCCTGACTACCGCACCCGTGACTTAGGGTTATCTAACAGTATGGCGCGGCCCATGAAAGTTAAATGCTGTGTGGTCAAAAAGGTTTACATAATAAACCACTGATGTGGTATTCTTAATTCTAGTTGCAAATGGTTAAGTTTTAAATGG
Organism: Lamellibrachia columna; assembly: GCA_963662155.1. Taxonomy (NCBI): domain Eukaryota; kingdom Metazoa; phylum Annelida; class Polychaeta; order Sabellida; family Siboglinidae; genus Lamellibrachia; species Lamellibrachia columna. Next base: position 44,968,150 of record OY759273.1, on the reverse strand, counting down.
CTTTGTTTTCTTGTAATGTAATCGATTCAACATTCACGTACCGTGTCCATCTTGATGTTGATTTCCGCTACGTTCCCGTACAGCCAGTCGATGCCGATGGTAGGGGCCGCTGCCTCGCCGTGGAACCATGAGCCTCTCCGACAACGAATTCGTCGTTCTTCCCGGCACAGGTGACACCGCCAACGACAGGCGCCCTGTCGTTTTGTCAACAGATGGATGAGCACACAGATGAGCTAAATGTGATCAGCATGGTCAAAAGGTCAAGTCTTGAGGGGCGCCGAATTGTTATTACATGCCTTGCTGACTTATACCTTTGACACACCAACACCGATTTATCTTCATCGATTGCAATCGGTTTCACCGTTGACACATCGCACAATTTGTAGAGCTACAAGCGAAACCACTGACCAAAGCAAAAACATCAGCTGGACGAAGGCCGAATGTTCAGCGATTATTGATGGTTGGATTGTTGTATCAGTCCAAGCGCAGTTAGAATGCACCAGACGAAATAAACAGGTGTACGTAAACATTACCGAAGAAATGAAACAGCGCGGCTTTGAGAGGGACTTCAAACAAGGTCAGTGCGAAACAAAATTAAATGGCTTAAGCACGAGTATAAACGCGTCGCCGACAACAATATAGAATGCAGAATATAGAGTAACGTTGATAGGGAGATAGCGCAGTGGGTACACCGCATCGCTATCGGTTGTTGATAGGGAGAGAGCGCAGTGGGTACACCGCATCCCTATCGGTTGTTGATAGGGAGATAGCGCAGTGGGTACACCGCATCGCTATCGGTTGCAAATTAACCGATAGCTCTAGAAATTTTGGTGACACACCAAGCACTCCTATCGGCTGTGTTTTGTGCCCATGCACCAATAAGAGTTATCGAAACATAACCATTTCTAACTACAATTATGAATATTACGCCAGTGGTTTACTTCAAACTTGTTGAACAAATAGCATTTGAATTTCATCAGCCGCGCGTTACTGTTAGTCAAGTCAAGTCAAGGCAAAATGTGCGACTCGCGTCCGACTCGAGTCCGACTCGAGTCAACCTCTATGACTCGAGTCAACAAGTCTGGCAGGTAACCGGAGTAGCTGTATAAGTGATGGTGAGAAACGAGGCGTCCTGATAATAACACGTGCGAGGAAATTTGGTGTACCCTTTTGTATTTCTTGTGTAAGCCGACGTACGGCCAGTGGTAACAGGCACACCAGGCACACGCCCGGCGGCCGCAGTCGAAGCAAAACACGGGCGAAGTGCTGGCGTGCGTCGGCTTGAGACACAGCTGACACAGACTGGGGTCGTCGTCGCGGGCTCCCGACGTCAACGTCGCCTCTTTCTGCTTGGCGAGCATACGCACCTTGTAACGTTCGAGGTCCCGCTCCAGAAACCTGCGCGCATTGATTTCAGACCTCACGCCGGCGATATTGGTTGTATAATAATGATGATGATGATGGTGATGATGATGATAGTGGTGATGGTGATGACGATAAAGGTGATGATGGTGATGATGACGATGATATTGATGATAATAACAATAATAAAAATAATAATAACAATTATAATAACAATAATAATGACAATTATAATAATAAGAAGAAGACGAATAATAATAATAATATTAATTATTATTATAATAACAATTATAATAATCAGAAGAAAAGAAGAAGAAGAAGAAAAGGTATCAAAAGAAGAAAAAGAAGAGGAAAAAGATGTTGGTGATGAAGAATAAGTAGAAGAACACTTTTATTGTGCCCAAATCCTAGAAAACTCGCACAGTTAGACATACATCAATACAAAAAGGGGGCTTGGCAATCTCGAAATCGGTATGCAATATTAGAATTGTCAGTAGATGAATGAAGTGTTCTGGTGACGGCGAAGTGTTACTACGTTTCCTACAGACCTGACACTGACAAAAAGTAGGTGCGGCAGCCGCGAACGTCCTAGTTACAATGTTTGTTTCAACTACGCAAAAAAAATACCGTTGGTCGTTGATTTTAAATATACACTTGTAGCAGAATGAAACTAAACACACGTTGAAAAACCAGATTGACACATGTAGTGTTTGGGGTGTTACCAAATTAAGTCATTACGGCGTAAAAATGTAATCTGATGTAACAAGATTACAATCCACATACACAAAATAACATTGATACCCTGCAGAAAATTCAAAGAAGCGCCGCTCGATTTGTCCTTAATGACTAATGTACAACAAGCGACACACACCTACAACACAAACTTGGCTGACAGACATTAAAACAACGACGATTAAAAAACAACTTACTTTCTTCTACAAAATTAAACATAACCTCGTGAATATTTCTCTGCCAAAACATCTTATAATTCCATGCAGCCATAACCATAGGCATAGCCATACACGAAACAGCGTTCCTGATAACTGGCCTAAATTGTTAGGGCTTTATGCCGACGATTTTTCCTGCAATTTTGTACCTGAATGCGTTCCTTGCATCATTCCGCATATGTTCCAGTCAAACAGTTGATATATTCTTTAAAAATATTGTGTTTTAGGCCACTTCTAATCAGTTTTACACATCAAAACGGCGGAACCGATTGCATGATAAACATGGCGCGTGTGCGATTTGCGCATTAGATTTAAGATATTCGAGATAACAAGTGGACAATGAAGCCACTATCGATAGTCAAAAATGCCATAATCTTAGCCCCCGACACACGTTACGGCATTGACAAACTAACAATTATTATTATTAAGTAACCATCAGGTCGTAAACCAGATGCAATCACGTGTAGCAATACAGGATCACGCACCTTGTCACATAAGCCTCCTCGTCGTCAAACTGTTTCTGTTTAGCGAACACGTCGTTGAGGATGTGGATCTCAGCGCTGTTGAAGTGGGACAGAGTGGGAGACGGCGGCAGCGGAGGCACGACGAACGGGCGCTTACCTCGCTCCTCTGTGGTCGCGGGGGTCTTCTGGCGAGCGACCAACGAATACGATGAAGTTAACAAACACTCTTTCATATTGTTGTCTATTCACAGCTAATTTGGTAATCATTGGTCATGAACGATCAACTCCTAAGGATTCAGTATACTGCATGTTATATGACTTGGGGCGAATGATCAGAATGCTGCGATCGCACGCACGCACGCACGCACGCACGCACGCACGCACGCACGCACGCACGCACGCACGCACGCACGCACGCACGCACGCACGCACGCACGCACACATACAGACAGACAGAGACAGAGACAGACAGACAGACAGACAGACAGACAGAAAGGATTGTACACCACTGATAGTTCCATGAGTTTATGTTCTCATTACTTAATATTACATACTTCTTTACATGACGAGCTAACGGAGCGTTTACCTTCTTGAAAATGTCGAACATGGCGTCGATAATCTTTCTTGCCATTGACGAAGAGAGGAAGCAGTAACTCAGGAAAGTCTTTCCAGATAGCGAAATAATACAAGACTGTACTAGGCAATACAGAAGAAGTAAAACTGAAACAGAATGCCAGTAGCTTTATAAACAAGAAAGGCAAGTTAAACATCATAGTAGATAATGTTATACCTCAAACGTGATATTCCCGAATCCTTGGCTAACAAAGACATAACATCAACCAATTTATGACTGACTTGTTATGCACTATTTAAGGAAACATAAGTGGCACGAGAAGAGGTACAATTATTGTATTTGTGAATTAAGTATAAAAGGTTTGTGCTATATTAGAAACTCCATAAAAATGGTACATAACATAATGATAATGTGTAAGATGATCAGTCTTCAATAACTGTTCAGAGTTTGGAAGTATACCAAGTTGGCGTTCTGGACGGGAAACTGAACTGAACACTCACGAGAAGTTACTGTCTGGAACCTATACTAAAATAAATGATACGAATGATCTCGGACCTACGAACAGGCAACGAAGAGGTGATAATGTTGCCTCGGTATTTCATCGCTGGCAGCGGACATGACGTGCTGATTTGTTGTATTGACAAGTGGTCTCTGTGTGTGTGTGTGTGTGTGTGCGCGCGCACGCGCGTGCGTGCGTGCGTGTGTATGTATGTATGTATGTATGTATATAAGTATGTCCAAGAATTAATATATTCTGGAGAATGTTCTAGAATGTCATTGACTGGTGCCATTCAATGAAAAGTTTTCGAGTATGTTATAGAATGTCATTGCAAGGTCATTGCACTGATCGACCTCGTGGTTTTGTTAAGTAAAAAACAAGCAAGATGCGCAAGTCTGCAACATTGTTGCAATATAGACGCAGCAGGTGTTCAAGTGTTGGCATCATCAACTGTTTTGGTAGTCTCGTGATTTGAAACAATGTTACGCGTTTTTATTGGTATATCTGTCCCGTGACAAAAACACGTGACCGAACAGACATATATATACTGTCATACCACCAATCATTATATCGCTCGCATTTCAATCGACAGCAATGTATTCAGCAAGACGCGTAGGTTTTATGTATGCGGAGACAGTCCTCGTCCAATCAAGACGAGTACGGTACCAACTGAATTAGACGACATCCAGCTCTATGGACCACGGTGTGTTGGTTATTCATAAATCATTACTTACTACGATTGCAGTATGCATTATTATGCAGTATGTTAAAATTAATTTACTTACCGTTCGTTGTGTTAACAGAAAGTGACGACGCTACCTTCGCCGACAGTGGCAGCGGTTGCAGCCACAGCGGCTGCCTTGACGATATAAGTGGCGACGGCAGCAGGTACAGGTGCAGCAGTGGCTGCGGCCTCGGAGGCGGGTTCGATGGGGAGAGCACAATCGACGGTGAAAGTGGCCATCGTCGACGTGCGAAGATTGCGACAGCTCCTTCACCAGAAGCGATTTAAATAGTCACGTCGCCGATGGCCGCTGCATGAGAAAAAGAGAATGACTGGCACAGGAGGAAAAACTTAATGCTATGCATGGCAAGACATTTATTCCTGTAGTATAGATTCAAGTACAAGGAAAAACAGGTTTTTGTCACCTGATTTAATATATCTAGCTATCAGAATAACGAAAGTATTATCAAAATGCCTTTTTTTTTGGAACAAACTGCTATCATTATATATCAAATAATTGTACTAGATTCTGAGTGAGAGTGAACTGCCATTGTCTTCCTTACATTACACTATTGTTGTTCTAAAGTTGAATTTATCTCCCTATCTCTCTTGTTGTCTCCCTCCCCATCACACGCACGCACGCATGCACACTCACCCTCCCTCCCTTCTCCCTCAGGGAATATTCAGAAAATGTACTGTTATGCATTATATTTTCAGAATGGCTACTTACCGAGACAGCACTACTATAAGTACTAATAGGCTCACATTGTTACTAGTTGGGCACAGTTTCGTGCGTCGTATGCAACAGCAAGTGTGCCCTGGTTGTTACGTGTCTTACGTATGTACTGACGAAGTATAACTCAAGAATAAGTACTTGAAGTGTAGCGTGAACAGAAGCTTTACTAGCCGACCCAATCTGATACAAACAACTAGCGTGGCGTCATCTAGCGAGTAGTAATAACATTATAACGCAACATCCTTCCCCTTATGGAGAGGCATACAAATTACATACACTTTAGTATAGTATGTTGTATAAATTATAGATATGCAAATTAAATGAACATAGTGACAAACATTAGTCAACTATAGAACGTCTGTATAAGCGTGCTTCCTTTGTTTAAATGTCACCAAATTAAATGTCCACACGAAGATCTTAAAAGCTTTTTTGTCTGTGAGATGTGTGCGATGTTTCACAGCTTTGTAACATTGTTCCACAAATTCAGCTTTCTAACACGTTTCACAAGTTCAGCTTTCTAACAGGTTTCACAAGTTCAGCTTTCTAACAGGTTTCACAATTTCAGCTTTCTAACAGGTTTCACAAGTTCAGCTTTCTAACAGGTTTCACAAGTTCAGCTTTCTAACAGGTTTCACAAGTTCAGCTTTCTAACAGGTTTCACAAGTTCAGCTTTCTAACAGGTTTCACAAGTTCAGCTTTCTAACAGGTTTCACAAGTTCAGCTTTCTAACAGGTTTCACAAGTTCAGCTTTCTAACAGGTTTCACAAGTTCAGCTTTCTAACAGGTTTCACAAGTTCAGCTTTCTAACAGGTTTCACAAGTTCAGCTTTCTAACAGGTTTCACAAGTTCAGCTTTCTAACAGGTTTCACAAGTTCAGCTTTCTAACAGGTTTCACAAGTTCAGCTTTCTAACAGGTTTCACAAGTTCAGCTTTCTAACAGGTTTCACAAGTTCAGCTTTCTAACAGGTTTCACAAGTTCAGCTTTCTAACAGGTTTCACAAGTTCAGCTTTCTAACAGGTTTCACAAGTTCAGCTTTCTAACAGGTTTCACAAGTTCAGCTTTCTAACAGGTTTCACAAGTTCAGCTTTCTAACAGGTTTCACAAGTTCAGCTTTCTAACAGGTTTCACAAGTTCAGCTTTCTAACAGGTTTCACAAGTTCAGCTTTCTAACAGGTTTCACAAGTTCAGCTTTCTAACACGTTTCACAAGTTCAGCTTTCTAACAGGTTTCACAAGTTCAGCTTTCTAACACGTTTCACAAGTTCAGCTTTCTAACAGGTTTCACCACCCTTCCTGTTTTCGTCACATATTGTTGTGTCACGTTCGGCGATGGTGATGTATGTTGACTCTTTCACAGGTGATTGTGCTTTGTCAGGGCTGTTCGTTGGAGTAATGCTGACTGTCTCGTCTAGAACTGTGCGTGGCTGTGATGGTTGAAGTGGAGACCGAGACTGTTGATTTCTCTGGGTCTCGGGGATTCTCGCAGAAACTGTCGGTTTCGGCGATATTTACGTCCATCATCCGTTGTCACTTCGTAGGACCGTCTCACAAGCCGCTTAGTTACAGTCGCTTGTTCCCACTCCCATCTCCCACCTTGGATTGGCTGAATTCTTACGAGATTGCCTGGTTGCAATGGTCTCAGCACTCGCCTGTTGCTACACCGTTCACCGACTCTTGCTTGTTTGTCTTCCATTCGTTCTCTTTCATCTTTGGAGTAGCCACTTGATGGTTTCAGAACATTAGATGTCGTTGGAACAAGAGTATTTGTTCTGCGTCCCATGAGTCGTTGTGTTGGACTGGTTTTGAAGCTTTCTGTTGGTGTGTTTCTCAGATTGAGTAGACCAAGGTATGGGTCTTCATGTGCAGTTCTGCATTTTCTTTGCAGTCGTTTCGCTATCTTGACGACAGCTTCTGCAGCGCCATTCGGTTTGCTGTTACCAGGACTTGACATCTCATGGCTAAATCCCCACTTTTCACTGAACATCTTGAATTTGTGAGAAGTGTATTGAGGTCATCCGTCACTGATTACAGTATCCGGCACACCATGCCTTGCGAAGTGGTGTTTCAATTTCGTGATAACATCTTCAGATAACGTTTCCTTCAGAAAGTCAATTTCAAAGAAGTTATTGTAGTAGTCCACTGTGATCAGATAGTTTTTCCCTCAAATGACAATAGATATGTGCCAACGTTTTGCCAAGGACGACCAGGGACTTCGTGCATGAACAGCGGTTCAGCAGCTTGTTTGTCACTGTGAGTGGCGCATGTATCGCATGACTCTATGTATTGTCGAATTTCGCTCGACATGCCAGGCCAGAATACCAATTCTCTAGCTCTGCGTAGACATGACTTAATTCCCATGTGACCTGCGTGTAGTTTCACTTTGATGTCTGGTCGCATAGCAGCCGGTATGACGACTCTTTCGCCGCGCAGAATTACTCCATCTTGGACGGTTAGTTCGTCACGATAGCTGAAGTAAGGAGTCAGTGAGATTGGCACTGCGTCTTTGTTTGGCGGCCATCCTTTCATGATGGTGCTCTTCAAACAAGACAGACTTTCATCTCGTTCAGTCGCGACGCGGATCTCATCAAGTCTATCACTTTTGATGGGCAAGAACGATAGATTGTTCACAGACACCTGTTCCGAGCACGGTGTGTCTGGTAGAGGTGAGCGAGATAGATCATCTGCGACTGTAATTGATTTTCCACTCTTATATGTTAGCAGATAGTTGTATTTTTGTGTTCGCCGTAGAAGTGCTTGCAGACGTTTCGGGGCCTTTGACAACGGTTTCGTCACAATAACGACTAGTGGTTTGTGATCGGTGTCAACACTGACATGGCGCCCGTACGTATAGTGATGAAACTTCTCCAATCCGAAGCTCACGGCCAACATTTCTTTTTCTATTTGCGCATACCGTTTCTCTGTCTCTGTTAACGTTCTGCTCGCATAGGCCACAGGCTTGCCTTCTTGGAAGAGTGCTGATCCAAGCCCATATTCGCTTGCATCGTTTTCGAGTCTCAATTCCTTTGTAGGGTCGTAGAATTCAAGTACAGGTGCGTTGATTATCATTTGTCTGACAGTTTCAAACGCGTCTTGTGGTGAATCTGACCACGTCCACGTAACGTCGTGTTTAGTCAGATTCCTCAACGGGTAGATGACATCCGTCATGTGCGGCATACACTTCGCGATGTAGTTAACCATTCCGAGGTAACGACGCTGTTCTTCAACATTCGTTGGTGCAGCCATTTTAGCAATAGCCTTGACATTTTCAGGGTCAGACTGCAATCCATCTTTTGTTATGCAATGTCCCATGAAGGTGACTTCGCTCATGCGTAGTTGTCGTTTCTCTCGGTTCAACTTGATGCCGTTGTCTCTGCAAAGTTCCATGAAAGCTATCAAGTTGCGGTCACGTTCTTCGAGATCCTCGCCATGGATGATTCCATCATCTGCGATGCACACGATTCCTGGCAGACCGCCGAATGCCTCCAAGAGTTTCTTCTGGAATATTTCCGATGAGACAGACGTCCTAAATAGTAGACGGACGAATCTGTAACGACCATAGCATGTCTGGAAGGTTGTCAGCATACTAGATTCGCGATCGAGTTGCACGTGTCAGTAGCCAGATGAGAGATCTGCATTGGTGAACATGCCAAATTGTCCATGTTCGTGTAGCGTATCTTCGAGAATCGGAAGAGTATAGTGCTCACGAAGAAGTGCTTTATTCAGTTCTCGAGGATCAATGCACACTCTTACCCCACCATTCTTCTTTGTTACGACAACAATTTGGCTCACCCATGGAGTTGGCTTTTCCACCTTTGTGATTACGCCTAACTTTGTCATTCTATCCGGTTCTGCCTTTAGTTTTGGACGAACAGCGACAGGTATACGTCTCGTGGGCATGACTGTTGGATGAATCGTCTCATCGACTTGGAGATGTACTTTTCCTGGGAGAGCCCCAAGTTTGCCATCGAACGTATCGGGATTTTGCTCAACGGGAGAAACCGTAGCGACTTTCTCGATATTCTGTTCATTGATCTTCATCAATGTCATCTTCTTCGCAGCTTTGTACCCGAGTAGCGGTGTGTAGTTGTCACTCACAACCACGAATTCGATGGAGTACATTTTCTTGTTCTTTTGATTCTTTACCACTGTATGGCTGATCCTTAGTAGAGCAGCCTCTGTGTTGTTCCACATTTTAAGTTTGCGTGTAGTAAGCTCTGTGTTGTGTGCATAACGTGAAAGGCAATGTGTTCACTGTAGCACCAGTGTCGACCTTGAACGTCAGTTTGCGACGGTCAACCAGAATACGACATTTCAATGGTCGTTCACTGTCGTTTGACAGCGTATGTATCCACTCATCGTCTGAGTCATCTGGTGCTGTCACCTGGTGGATGTGTTTACGAACTTTACGTGTTTTCTCTTGTGCGGTACATTTCTTCGCGACATGATTTTTCCTCTTACACAGTGAGCACGTTTTGCCCCATGCCGGACATTCCGCTTTTTTCATGATGTGCGAACGTCCGCAGAATTTACATTCTCTTTCCACGATGGGTTTCTCGCTACTATTTTTATCTTTCCTCCTGTGTGTCACGACTCGGTGCACTGTTTCTGGCCTTAGTTGTTGCCCTGTGCAATAGCACTGTCTGCTGCCTTGCAGATTGTCACACACGTTTATAGTGTCAGGGTCAGTTCCTTCAGTAGTGTAGTTTGTATTGTGGCATCTCTTATTCCAATGATAATACGCTCACGAAGGATTGAATTGATGCAAGCATCACAGTAATTGCACGTTTTAGCCAGGGATCTGATAGCCGCGTGAAAACTTTCAAATGTTTCTCCTTCCTTCTGATCCCTGTTGTTGAAGATAAACCTTTCGTAGGTTTCATTCACTTCTCCTACTGTGAATGCGTCAAACTTGCTGATAATCTCTTCCACTGTCCTGTTTTCTTCATCAACATTGAAATGAAATCCGTTGTACACTTTTAGTGCCTCATCTCCAAGCGTGTGTAACAGTAATGCCACTTGGTATTGATTATCCTGTCTTTCCAGATTGGTACTAACAGAATAAATTTTCCATTTCTGTTTCCAATTGTCACTAACATTATGTTCTATGCTTAGAGGTGGAGGTGGTCTTATACCATGTACAGGAGTGGTATTTGGTCGTTCAGCCATCGGTAGTCTAATACGGCACTTTTAGAAAAGTGGCACCAGTGCGCGTTATTGCGAGGAACATTTTCGTAGTATCTACGTGTCTACGTGCAAGCCTACACGTAACAACGTTCTATAGCGTCACCACCGCTAATTTCGTACAAATAGCTTATGTAGCTACGTAGAAATAGTTCATGGCGTAGTTTCTCTTATACAGTTATAAGTTAGTGGAGTTGAAATAATTTTCCACTTAGCTAGTGTCCGCCGTTTGTGAACAGTATGTCGGGCTCGACGTCGAGGTATCGTGTTCACAGTGTCTACCACATGTCGTCCGACACTGTCAGCGGGAGTCGCTTGAACTCGAACTGGGTCACCAGCAAAGTTCTTCAAATGAAGTCTCTGTAGAGCGTAGATGTCACACATAACTATCTGTAATTTCTGTGACCACCGCTAGCCACCATGTTACGTGTCTTACATATGTACTGACGAAGTATAACTCAAGAATAACAACTTGAAGTGTAGCGTGAACAGAAGCTTTACTAGCAATTTCGATAATTAATATACCTTTCTGGCCACACCATAAATTGTTTGACACGAATAATTTTGCCAGATATGGAGTGCACTTGAGTGCCATTTGCATGAAGAAGTATGTGAACAGCACGAGGAAAGCAGGTATTCATGCACTGTCAGAAGCAGGTTTAGGTGCTTTTGTCATGCTACAGCTGCAGCATATGCTGCTTCTTTTATAATTATATATATTTCCTCAAACTGTTGTTTTCTAAAATCATCATATCTCTCTTTATTATAGTTACTTTTTAAAAATACAGCTATGTATTATATAAATAGCATGGTATTTGGCAAATCACAACTTCAGTTTACATCATTTCTACGTAGATAATTGTTTCATATTATATTGATGAGGAACACATTTGATGCCACTGCATACACAACTTAAATTCCATGTAATACACCATCCATGGTAAGTGTTTATCTTCCTTGGTAGATGACATTTTCAATCATATATGACAGCTTGAATTTGCTATTTTGTTTTAAAAACTACTTTTTAAAATACTGCACTGCTATTCTCTTTTAAAAGTTACTTTTAAAAATACTGTACTGCTTTATTTAGAAATTGCCATTCTCTTTAACAGTTAACTTCTCACAATTCTGATTCATCTACTATAAATTACCGTTCTTGTAAAAACGTTACTTTCAAAATACTGAATCATCTACGCATGAGACTGTGCCTAATTAAAAACAAATATGGGCCTACACCAATGACTGGAATCGACATTGGCATGGGTGGACTCTTTTTCGACAGCTGGCAACTCCGATCTCTGTGCAAGTGGCTGGCATCAGAGGTACTACACAGAGGTACTACACAGAGGTACTACACAGTTTGATCCACTGGAAATTACATACATTGGGGCCGCGGTAGGGAATCCTCTTATTGCCGTTTCAAAACTTGGGCAATTTCGTTCACTCCACATTGCCTCAGTTCACTTAACTGTATAAATGAGTACCTGGCTATACACAATGGTGGATGTGAACGAGTAATATTCACACATTAATTGCTGCATGACTGAGTTCTTCCTAATGAAGATGAGTTGGTGTATAAATAAACAGCTCTACCATGGGATGAAGTGTAAAGCAGTTTGAGCGGTCCTACGGACTGGATACCGCGCTATGAAAGAAACTTTTACAATGAGATTATGCTTACTTTATGATCATTGCTACATCGCCTTGGAATTACAAACTTTGCTACGTTGCTGTATCTGCAGGACTTTACAAACATTGCTGCACTGCTGTGGAATTACAAACATTGCAGGACCTTACAAACATTGCTGCACTGCCTTGGAATTACAAAATAATTGCTATTCTATATACATGCAGGACTTACGAACATTATTACACTGTGCTTGTTTGTGAACATTTATAATGTACCTGCATGAACACAAGCATGGACTTATGAACATTATCTTCCATGAAATTATGACTGTTGCTGCACGGCTGGAATGTTATAATAAATTGTCTTAATAATTATGCAGTGACATTATGTTTCATCCATTAATTCCCCATATATTTACCTGTTATAACATATTAGTTATAATAACTTTCCATAATACAAGGTCAATACAAGATCACACCGTATTGAAGTCGATGTATTGACAATTTTCATCCCCCCAAAAGTTTAACTGATCTGGTATATAATAAATTACAGCTAAATTATTCCATTAATATCGGTATATAGGTCAACTGTTAAATGTATGTCAATTAATTAGGTTATGTCAAAATAAGTAAACACTAGGCCACATAGTATTCAGGTTAACAATTTGACCACTTCCATCCACCAAAAGGTAAATAGGCCTATTACCAAATTACTTACAACTAAACTGCCATTAATCCACGTATATAAGTCAAATGTGTCTCTGCCTGTCCCTGTATCGCTCTCTTTCATACTCTTTTTATGTGTCAGACTTCTGCCACTAATCCACGTATATAAATCAAATGTGTCTTTGTCTGTCCCTGTCTCGCTCACTCTTTCATACTTTCCCTATATTTCTGACACGGCATGTATATTATATATTCGGTTTTTGGACATGACTTCTCTTTGTAAAAGCTGTGCAACGACATCAATGTGGAAACCTGATGCACAGTTTCTTCTAACACTAAATTACATGCTAATGTCACATCACAAATGTTGGCTCAGAAATTTGAAGACTGATTATGTGATTTTAGACCAATATTTAATAAATAGTCATAAGGATAGATGACAGTCAATTTATGTTTTTTATTTGTTTCATATAAGCAGCTTTAGAAATCATAAATGGCACAGACATAATGCTGTAATATAAACATTTGCTTAATTCATTGTGTACATGTATTACCCAGGATCCCCAAATTACATCACTGGTTGTTATACCCCATGGGTAAATAATTTGTATTAGATGTGACATCAGCGTTCAACATAAGCATACATGTGACAGCCCAATGCCCAATGCATGTAAGAAAAAACTGAGTGATATAAATGTGAACAAACTAGAGCAAGAATCTTAACATTTTAACCAAAATTTATTTAAATAAAAGTACAGGTATCATGTATATTACTGTCTTGTCAAATCGATACGTCACTGAGTAGTGGTCAGACACTTGCGTCACTAGCAAGGAAATGGTAACCACACCTTCACTCCCCAGCATCACAAGTGTGCAAACCAACCAATTCTCCTAAGTAATAACATTAAATTACTAAAGCCCCTGCATAGCTAAGATAATTGTGTACCAAAGATAATATTATGATTCCAAACTGGCACACTAGGTGTCAGTACAGCTAACCAATTAAGTCAACAACTATGCTATCTTATTTATGTATTGGCAAGAGACCCATATGGTAGCACCCTAACTGGTGTTTAATAGGATTAATTTCGATAACCTCTTTCTAATATTTCACCTTGCAACGCATCTGTGTGTTGCTTCCCAAGACGACACACCTTGATGTTTGAATAACACTGGGAACAACATTTCATTAGAAAAAACATATGGTTACTAAGACAGGTTGAATCAAACATATGAGTATTCAATGATTAAAATACATTGACATCTGCACACACCTGCAAGACTGCTGTTGAAATGGCACTGGGCTGCCCTGGATCCTGTTGAAGATTGCACAATTTGATCAGCCCTATTGATAAACCTATCCTCAAAATGCGCTGAACAAATGTTGCTAAATTTGGTTGGCTTCTTGGAACCTTCACGCCACAAATTAACCAACCATCTGCGGTGTTGTTCAGGTGCTGTGGTCACATCGGAAAGCCTGAATGTACATAGAGGAGGAATACAATATGAAATGAAAACGAACTGGTGACTGAAAATGAAGGATGAATTGTGATTTGCGTTGTGGGATGGCGATCCTATTCATAGTACGTCAAAGTTCCGTAAGGCGTGTGGCCAAACACAGAAATATTAATACTTAAATTACAAAATCAATTCAGCATCATGCTATCCAGCATTTAGAATTACTAATTCATTATAGTATAACATATAATTATCAATCATCACGTAGTAGACTGGGCTCAGTCCTCAGGCTCAGGCTGAGCTTTGAGCGCTAAAAATGCGCTATTGCCATTAAAGAGCAACATAAATACGTGTTTGAATAAGCAAATCAACACAAAATATTCTTGCAATACAATTCGTCAAATTTATATTAATGTTTATAGTCAGACTAATAAATGGCATCACAAACACTGATTCTTAAACGTAATAGTAGCGTAGCCTAGGGCAGGCCGTAGCCAAAAATGTAAACACTGTCACTGCCCATCACAAAATGCAACATAAAATACAATGTACGACAAGTCAGAAAATACTTACGCATGGAATGAGATCCCATGGTCCTTACGTAGTTTTGCAGATCATTGATTTGAGCACCCGAATGCCCAACAACGTGTAATTTTCTCCGGTTATTCGGTTAAAAAACCACACACACACACACACGCACGCACGCACGCACGCACGCACGCACGCGCGCATGCACGCACGCACGCGCACACAGACGCACGCACATGTTGATCTATGGCTATGCAGCGTTTATCTGATCTATCCAAGATGGCGGTTTTGAACTTCCGCAGGCGTCACCTGGCGCCATACTAATGAATACGGCGTGCGCCATCCAGTTATATATATAGATCAGTGGTCCCCACGTGCTTCTTTCAACATGGCCGCCCCATGGGCTACTTCCAATATGACCGCTCCCATGTCCTCAAAACATGGCTGCCTCTACGTCCTTCTTCCTATATGGCTGCCCCCACGTCCTTCTCAAAACATGGCCGCTCCCACGCCCTGCTTACCAACATGGCCGCTCCCACGCCCTGCTTACCAACATGGCCGCTCCCACGCCCTGCTTACCAACATGGCCGCTCGTTCTCAAGTGTAAACAATGTCATGTTTGTGTAGTTGAATAATGGACCTTTAGCAATGACATTTACACGCACATATACTAATTTGCCTTCGGCACTGAACATCATTCGTCTATTCTGCATTTCATTTAACATGTATACTAATCTGCCTACGGCACTGAACATTATTCGTTGTCACGCACCTAGCGAGCAGAGACACAATACTTTGACGTGTATTTCTTCCAAGAACTGCCTCCTGGTGACTGTTCTCAAGAATAGTTCTCCCAAGAACTGCCCCTAGCGAGCACAAACGAAAATTTTCCCATATTTCTCATTAGAAGTGCCTCTAGCGACTATATATGTATTAACGTGACCTGTATTTCTCCCCCAAGAACTGTGTGCATGCCGTTGCTTGGACTATACAACAGCGCTTACGCCAGCGCCGCGTCCATGCCGTCGTTCGCGAAGCAGCCGGATCTAGTGGCGGACGCGTCGCCGCATTCAGCGTTCAGGTCGGTCAGCGCGCAGAAGAGGAAGAGAAAGACGAGCAATATCATCCAAAGCTATCGCACTTCGGCCCTATCATGAGATGAACAAAATGGCGTCGCCTCGAATAACCACGACACAAAGCATGTGAAGTTGCGATATCACGAAATAAACGTGTATATATTACGTAATTACTGCGCCACCTCATTGATAATTTATTAACGATATTGTTGTTATTAATATTATTAAAATCATCATTACAATCATTATAAGTTATTTTGGGTAGACAACGACAAATGTACTGATATTTACTTAATTGTATGTTGTTATCTCATACATCAACTGATTAGCTGGTATTGTATTTAATTTTACCAACTGTTCTACTTGTTGTTTATTTATGCATGATTTATACAATTCCGAAATAAACGCTTTCTCTTTACGTATGTCTGGCCGCCTGTCTGTCTACCTTTCTCCTTTCTCCTCTCTCCCCCCCTCTCACCCACTCACGCTCTCCCTCCTCTCTCTCTATCTCCCTCTCCCCCTCTCTCCGTCTCTCCCCCTCTCTCCGTCTCTCCCCCTCTCTCTCTCCCCTCTCGCTCTCACTCACTCACTCACTCACTCACTCACTCACTCACTCACTCACTCACTCACTCACTCACTCACTCACTCACTCACTCACCCACCCACCCACCCACCCACCCACCCACTCACTCACTCTCTCCCCTCTCTCTGTTTCGGACAAATTATTAAATTATGTTTAACCGTATCCGGTAAGAAAATAGGTGTACGCAAACTTTTATTAAACTAACTGCCCATATTACTTAAATATTAACAACACCAACAACACCAACACCAACAACACCAACAACAACAACAACAACAACAACAACAACAACAACAACAACAACAACAACAACAACAATAACAACTTCGAACATCAACAAACCTAATCCACAGTAAGCTAAATTAATTAAGGAGGTAGAATTAAAGCTACCGAGCGTTACAACGTGTATGGCGTACTTAAAGCGAAACAGAAGTCGTGGTTTGGGGGATATACACCTAAAAGAATTAATAAAAAACTAACCACGTGTAACTAAAATAAAAAATATCATACCAGTGGTTTACCCAGAATATGTTCTAAAAGAGAGAGATTCTCCGTTTAAGTGGAGGCTGTCATGTTGACTTTTGTTTCACTTTAAAGGTGTCAAGTGATAGCGATGTTTCAACGATATTCGCGGGCGGTTACTGTTAGCTAACAACATCCGCTTATTGTCCTAGATTGTTAATTGTAGTCGGCGCTGTTCTTAGTCATTTACAACTAAACGACCCTCTCGCCTCCGTCCGGCGGCTATATGCTGTAACACAAGAGAAGTAGGTTGACGTTACATACGGTGAGAAATAATTAATTAGTATAATGTGGAATTCGAATTCTCCACGGCCTTACCAAAAATAACTGAATCAGCCGGCCTACCAGCTGTGCCTCGTCGTGGGATGTATTCCCCGAAGACGCTCTCCCTCCTCGTGGTGCCTGAAGAGGTCTATTGCAAATACACATTTGGTTTCAAGCGATTTATAAATAATAATAATAATAATAATAAAGGACACACAGGTTTGAGACTATCTACAGCATAGAGGGGAGACAGTAGGATAGATAAACTTCGATCAGGTTATTGATCAGTTTGCAGCAATCAAAGCGAAAAAAACGTCACTGAAACCAAAATTCGGCGGAAAAACGATAACAGTGGAATGTGTAGCCCGCCTCCTCTACCTATGACATAACAAAGTGGAATGTGTAGCCAGCCTCCTCTACCAATGACATAACAAATTGGAATGTGTAGCCCGCCTCCTCTACCTATGACATAACAAAGTGGAATGTGTAGCCCGCCTCCTCTACCTACAGCTGTATGACATAACAAAGTGGAATGTGTAGCCCGCCTCCTATAGGCCTACATATGACATAATAAAGTGGAATGTGTAGACCGCCTCCTCTACCTACAGCTGTATGACATAACAAAGGCTATTTACATGTCCGCAATTTACACGATTTA
The DNA here is from genome assembly GCA_963662155.1 of Lamellibrachia columna. Taxonomy (NCBI): domain Eukaryota; kingdom Metazoa; phylum Annelida; class Polychaeta; order Sabellida; family Siboglinidae; genus Lamellibrachia; species Lamellibrachia columna. The sequence goes on along the minus strand of OY759273.1, from coordinate 44,950,279 downwards.
ACCAAAGATGCTTTCGATGATTAATATTAATCAGACTGCGATTATAAATATTACTTTCACTATTCACATGCAGTCTTTGGATACCGCGAAAGCGCAGCGTCAGCGCGAATAGGTCGAGTTTCTCGACATCGACTTGTGTCGCGCTTTCGACACCATCCGTCGCGACAAGTTGATCGACTTACTCTTGATTTTCATCGGCGAGTCGGAACTGCGGATGAACCGCCTCCTTTTTGCCGACACGTCGCTCGAACCACGCCTGTCATCAGGTGATTGCCATGCATTCACAACAACGATCGGCACGCCGCAAGGTGACATCCTCAGTCCAGTACTCTTCACCGTCCCCCTGGAAGGGGCACTTCGCGACCTGCTATCACGTCTTCCGACACGCCCTCCAGCCGACGTCAACCTTCCACTTGATGTCGAGTACGCCGAAGACACCGATTTCATCAGTTCGCCACGTTCCTACCTTGACGATGTCGACCGTATCGCGCTAGCATGCTTGGCCTGAGTGGTCATTGACCATCAACATGACCAAAACCCAAAGAATCACTGTTTGCCGACAAACTGACCGCATCGACGAGGAATTGCGGACACGCAAGCTCGGTGATGCTGAAGTCGTCGCCCGCCGAAAACAGCTAGCAAACGTCGGCTTCCGGAAGCACGCACGCACGCACGCACGCACGCACGCACGCACGCACTAACTAACGCACGCACGCACGCACGCACGCACGCACACACGCATTATAGAATTGAACGTCAATGATTCTGATTGGCGATGGATTAGTATTACTTGCTAGAAGCTAGAAGAACTGTAGACGAGGTCTAGGCACCGCGCGGGACGGCGCGATAATTAGTCCTAATCAGTTTAGCTAATGCTGAGTTTAACTAGAAGTATTCGAGCCGCTGGCTCGTGTGTGTGTGTGTGTGTGTGTGTGTGTGTGTGTGTGTGTGTGTGTGTGTGTGTGTGTGAGTGCGTGCGCGTATTCGAGCCGCTGGCTACCTGGGTAACTCGTCGACTAATTCGCACCAGCTGAACCGAGGGCGGGAACTACACGGACAGTTCCGTGTTCCACGTGCGTGTGTGTGTGTGTGTGTGTGTGTGTGTGTGTGTGTGTGTGTGTGTGTGTGTGTGTGTGTGTGTGTGTGTGTGTGTGTGTGAGTGCGTGCGCGTGTTTGAACTCGTGTCGGTCGCAGACTATTGGAGTCCATTGTTATTTTTATTCGTCACTTTCTGGGATGTGCTGACGTGAATCAGCTCGATCTGTCAGCTACTACGAGTCTGGCCCCGTTCCAGCAGTTCCACCCCAGTACGCGTCTTTCACTTTCAACGGTTGATCGCCACGTTGTCTTTGCATGCATGTGTGTGTAGCATGATGGCATGAGTGCTATGTCATCGGTAAAGTCATGATTAGTCCGATACGCTTTGATGTCATATGTCATCTTACTGCCAGTACGATTGGCTCTCCAGGTTGATCGGTCTTCGGCAACTGTTTGCCAGTGCAGAGGGTCGATGCCATAGTATTTAAGATATGTTTCTATTACATCCTTGTGTCTCAACGTAGAAGATAGTCTTCGGGAGCCAGTCACTAGACATCCACTATACGTTCCCAAGCCATCGTAGTCGTCTCTAGTTGAGAATGCTGTCCAGTGGTGATGCCTTACAGCATTGCAGAATCTCAAGGTGACTTTGTCGTGCCATTTCACGCTAAGCATGATACGCAGGTAGCGGAGATTGAAGTTGTTTAGTTTCTATTCCTGCTGGCGACAGGTTGTCCAGGTCTCTATGCCATACAACAAGATGCTGACAACACACGCGTGATACACTTTCAGTTTAGTATGCAGTGTCAGGCTCTTGTTGGACCAGACTCTTTTTGAGAGTCTTCTAAATTATATTACAGGTATGTCTAGTTGTGTGTTTAAATCCTTGTCAATCGTGAAATTGTTAGTCGTAATGGAACCTAAGCGTGCGAAGTTCTCCACAGTTTCGAGTGCTTCATCATTGAGAATGATTTAGACTGCTTGAGTCTCGTGGCTCATGATAATGGTTTTTTTGATGCTGATTTTGAGGTAAAAGCTGCAGGTATTGGATAAATTGAATCTTATCGACTGCAGCTGTTCCTCTGCATGAGAGCGGTAGGCGGCGTCGTCTGTGCACATGTACCGTTGTTGTTCTAGCGAGTTGCAGAATATATGTTGGCGCCAAATCTACTTCTCAGGTCCACTCCAGGGTTAGCAAGGTTCGCAAAGTTAGCATTTCGCACTGCTTCTCTTAACCATTGGGGCCAGAACAAATCCCTGCTTCACACCGCGAAGTTCTCTATCAATGTCGGCTCCTTTCGCGCGCCATCGACCCGCTGGAGGTCATCCGTGAGGCCTTCACGCAAGATTATAACCGGTAACTACTGCTTCCCGTGTTCTGTCAACATTTCGAAAAACGAAGCTGGAGTGTCCTCTCCAGGACGCAAAATATAAATAAAACCCAAAGGTCGAGCTGTGTAACTAATGAATACACTGTTATCCCTCTGTAGTTATCTGGATCATTGATGTCGCCTTTATTTTTATATATTGGTTTTATTACACCAGTGACCCACTCATGTGGTATATGACCACTCATTAGTACAATATTAAAGATTTGTTTTAACATATGCAGGTGATTTTCTGATAAAGCTTTAATAATTTTATTAAGGATATTATCTTCCCTATATGCCTTCCCTTTTTTCAATCGTTTTACAGCTTTTCTGCCTCAGAGATTGGCGAATTTAGTGTCATTTACAGTATCTTCTAATTCAGCTTCATTTGTTTCTTCATTTGAGTTTAATACTGCGAAGTATTCAAGACACTCTTCAATGGCTACATTTCGTTGTATTTACTTCCTTAGTATTCTTATAAAAAACAGAACAGCTGTAGTGACATCTGGTGGATAGTGTAGAACTCAATTAGCTGGCCTTGACATTAACAAGTTACCATCAACACATACTTATGTATACTAGTGTATATATATATATATATATATATATATATATATATATATATATATATATATATATATATATATATATGTGTCTAAAGGCAGCATACGTCGACCAGTGGCTGCAAGTGCATACCGGACCGCTTAAGAGGACCGGGCATATATTTTATTTAGAAGATTTTCCAACGATGTGAAGTTGGAACATTATTTGTAAAACTAATTTAGAACATATACTAAAGGTTCATTGGAATATTTCAAAGAATGACATATATACAAAAAATGCGGTCTGCTTAAAAACTTTATGCACAGATGCCGACTTACGCAGACCGGAGCGAGACCGGAAGTTGTATATATTTTGTTAGCCTTTTTTGTGATAGTGTCACATAAACACTTGCGAAATGTAAATGAAGGCCGACACCAGTAAAGTTCTGTTTGAACACGGGATGTCTCAATACGATAAAAAAAAACCTATATTTAATATACAGTATAGTACAAGAATGATATTGGGGCCGTCGACGGCATCGCGGACAGAGCAGTATTTTATGCGAGGACGAGTTATTGGAAGAGGACAACATAAATAATAATTAATCTGTCTGTGGTTATTATCAATTCGCTAGCCCATGGCATAGGAATTGCCGGAGTGTTTACACTATGAACATTTAGTATATTATGCATTATATGAATATAATTATAGTGAACAGTATATTATATTGTTGTTATTAATTATTTAATATGCAATTTGTGATTGACGGAAATACGCGGGACGGTCACTCAGTCTCGGACACTTCCTAGCCTGGTCGTGGCTGTGTGGATTGATTCTTCGAAACAAATTCGGTTGGCTGCGATCACATCGGATGGTATATGAACATTAATCCTACCCTAAATTATTAATGAATAGTTTTCACAATTCGTAAAATGTTGCCTTGTAATACAAGTCTGCTGAGCGATAGTTACATGACATGTTTACGTACCTATAACTAGTATACTATAGCAATAATCCGTAGTATACCTGAAAACTTGAGTTTCGAAGTCCAGGAGATTTCAGGCCCACCAAAAGCCTCGAACTGCACCCCCCTTGAAGCTCACGAAAAACCTCTAGCTGCACCCCATTGGGACCTCCAAATGCACCCCCTTGACGGGCCTTGAGGGTCACCAAAAACTTCCAACTGCACCCTCTTGGAACATCCAACTGTTCCTCTCATTGAGGCTCACCAGAAACTTTAAACTGCACACAAAAACCTACAATCCGGGATTTTCTTCTTTTCTGGGAGTTTAACAACACATCTGGGAGGATTTGTCAAGTATACCAGTGATATTTTTTTATTTCGTCTACATTACATTTTGTATAATTCATAAAGTTAAGTAGTGGTAATAAATATCAAAACTGGCTAGTAAGCCTGTTAGCTTGTGCAAAATTATGTGTATAAACACCATGCCTAGCCTATGAACCCATGTTACTGAATTTGTAAACCACCATGGCATTGTCATTCGCATTTTACTGTTATGTTTTAACAAATGAATACCCACAATTATTTTAATGGTGCTACTGTTGTTTTAATAAATCATCCTGGTAAAAATGCTAGTTTGTTCTTTCATTGAAAATCTTTTTATTCCAAATACATGGTATACATGAATACTACAGGTCTACACAATCCAATTTCAGTTGTCTTGAGGTGGTCAGGAGGGGTGTGGCCGGGGTAACAACATCCCATCTCCCTCGTATTTTGAGGGCCAACCTCTCACCAATTATTAGGACACAAACAGCATTTAAAAACAAACAGAGCACCATTTAATCCATGTTTTAGTACCACCAATTACAGTAGTAGGGAATTTATGAAGTAATATATTGAAGAGCCATATTATTTTTAATCACTTCAATCAGTCATCAATTCAATAAGTTTTATTTCATACAAAACAGTACAGGAATATACATCATGTCAACATAACAATAAAACATGTAATAATACTACACTGTACTAGATTACAAGAGTGTATAAACTGCAAGTACCCATTTCATGCAAAGTACAGAGGAGTTGTACTCATACCTATTTCCAGTACTTTGAACAAAGTTGTTTGTGGATGCAGATATCCTGCATAAAAAAAAACAGCTTGCACTAATACTTTTTTATAATCTGAATATTACAACAATCAATGCTTGGATAGCAAGCATAAGACTAGCACTACATTTCATCTAGGTAGGCTGTACAAAATGCTAAATGCAATGTAATAAGGAATGATAAAAAGCTGCACAACTGGCTTTTCTATAATTAGCCCATAATGAAAAAAAATACACTGTATGGAATTTACTGCAATCTATTTAAGTTGCAAAGAGCTTGTTCTTCACCTTCGTTGTACAGAAGTAGAATTGCCTGAGTAGAAACAATATTACATCTCCACTAAAGACTTCTTTGTATTTGATATAATTTTCATCACAAATTATGTCCAAGATTTTCATAATTGCATTCAATACTACATCACCAAGCTTAATATCAATCATAGAACATTATCCGAGACCTTACTCTATTAAAGGGTATATGATTGTCAGTGTCACATCCTTGAGTATAAGAAACATATAACAATCTTTGCATCCCCTTAGTTTATGGAACAAGCATTGCAATGTCATCAGCATGAGATGACTAACAAAATCCACTCAGGGCAGCTCAGCATCTGCTTTTCTTTCGAAATTACACATATCATAACAAGATGATATTCTATGCAAATTTATAATAGAATGTTTAGTAAATACAATATGTTTATTATGAACTTAACATAAATAGATTTAATTGATATTTGTTAAAATTCTGTGAAATTGTCACTTGATTGTCACTTGTCGGTAGGTATGTTTCCAGTTCTCTGCTGCCTTGCCCATATAAGATCATGTACATGAAAGCTTGCTCTCTCACAGCAAGTGTACCCACAATCGTATTCAATGCGTTGAAGCTGGGATCTCTACATGCTACATACACACTGTGAGAACGGTCTTCAAACAAGAGTTGAAGACAATGTGTTTCCTCATCCCAAAGTTCATCTGCTGCAGCGACACTAATATAAAATGAAAAATATATCATCTACTTAAAAAATGTATTACTGTGTTCACATGTGTTTTATTTTACAAATGAAAACATTCAAATATAAAATATGCATTGATAATTTGCTATTTGAACCCAGTGACTGGCTAAGAACTAAGGTTTTAAAGATGAGTCATGCTAATTAATACAATGTTGTATTCATGACACTTGAGAAAACCACATTACTGCCACCTTACAATAACATTCTAGAAAATACCTCAAAAGCAGAGGTAATTCCACAAAATAACTGCACATTGTTGAGATAATATCATAATTAGGTGATGCAACTAAAACGTACAAACACTACTTAAAAAAATTTAACTAGAGGAAAACAAATTGTCAGTGCAAGTGTTGTTTTGAATTTGAGGCTGTGTGTAGTGTGTGTATATCAGACAAGGAACAATTAACTAAAAAAAGTTTAGTTACATTACCATGAATTAAGATATTTCCCAATAAAAATATATTAACCTCACACCAATTCATGAACTTTAAACTTCAATTTAATTAAAGTTACAGTTACATTTATGTTGGTAAAATTGCTGATTAGATGCAAGTGGACTGTTATTTTTTTATTTTATAAGTCTATGTACTTGAGTTGATGGAAGGCACCATTCAACCAGAGTGAAGGAGATGGGAGTAGGGGAGACAGGAGGGAAGGAGAAGGGAGTGGGGGAGACGGGAGGGAAGACAACCGGAGTGAAGGAGAGGGGAGTAGCGGCGACAGGAGGGAAGGAGAAGGGAGTGGGGGAGACGGGAGGGAAAACAACCGGAGGGAAGGAGAGGGGAGTAGGGGAGACAGGAGGGAAGGAGAAGGGAGTGGGGGAGACGGAAGGGAAAACAACCGGAGTGAAGGAGAGGGGAGTGGGAGAGACAAGAGCAAAGGAGTGGGAAGTGGGGGAGACAGGAGGGAAGGGGTCAGGTCAGAATGTGATGGAGGGGATCGAAAGGAAGAGTTATTCTGCAGCAGTGATAGAGGGGGTGAGGAAGAGAGCGAGGGTGTTTGTGGGGGATTCGATAGTTAGGAAGACCGACAGAGTCTTAAACAAGGGAGATGATGTGGTGGTCTGCTTGCCTGGAGCCAAAATAGAGGCGATAACTGAGAGGGTAAAAAACATCGTAGGCTCGGGTAAGGGTGGATCTGTTTTAGTACACGTAGGGACAAATAACGTAGAGAGGGAGGGTACAACTGCCATAGTTAGGAAATATAGGCAGTTGGTCAGAACACTAAAACAGACGCGGGTTGAGCAGGTAATACTGTCAGGGATTTTACCTGTAATGGGCAGGAGGGGTCACAAATATCGAAATTGTCGGGGGATGGCAATTAACATGTTAGTCCAGAGGCTGTGTAGGGAAGAGGAAGTTGGATTTGTGGATTTATGGGGAAGTTTTGTTGGGAGGGCAGATATGTACATGAAGGATGGGCTTCATTTAAGTGGAAAGGGGGCGGCAGTATTCGCGGACAAACTTTCAGCAGCAGTAGATAGCGACTTGGGTACAATGACAAATGTTTTTGGAAGTAAACATTCTTTAAACTAGAAGTGCAGGGGGGTTACCTAGAGGTGTCTCAAGCAGAACAAGAGGCCACTAGCACAGATAAACCAATATCAAATCATCCGAAAAACATCTCTGAAAAAGGTTATATATGCGTATGTTTAAATGCAAGGAGCATAGTAAATAAGAAAAACGAATTAAACATTATGGTAGAAGATATTGACCCTCACATAATTGGTATAACTGAATCATGGGCCAACATAGATATTACAGATGCTGAATTAGGACTGACAGGATACGTAATGTTTAGGAAAGATCGAATAGGAAGAAGGGGCGGGGGAGTTATTTTATATGTTAAAGAATCTATTCAGGCTTATGAAATAAAACTAGAAAGGGAAGCAGATTGCGATGAAGCTGTTTGGTGCAAAATTGTTTCAGGAAATTCAAAATTAACTATTGGATTAGTTTACCGAAGTCCAAACATAAACGAAGAGGACAACACAAAAATAAAAAACGCTATAAAGGAAGTTAGTAAAGGGGAATGTATCATAATGGGAGATTTTAACCATGGACACATACAATGGAATTCTCTAGAGAGCACAGGGATTGAGGATCAACAATTTCTATGTTTAATCCAGGATAGCTTTCTTACTCAGCACGTACTAGAACCAACCAGGGGAGAAAATGTATTAGATATAGTTTTGTCATCACAAAAAGAATTAGTGGACAATGTAAAAATATTTGAACCATTGGGTAATAGTGACCATAATCAAATACATTTTGACATCAATGTAAAATCAGAAAGTAAAAATAAGAAAACGTACAAGAGAAACTTCCACAAAGGTAACTACAAAGATATGAGAAAATACTTAGCACAGCTAGATTGGAATAACATGCTGATGAATAAGACCGCAATTGAATGCTGGAACATTCTTAAATATGAAATTGAGAGTATCATCGATAAATTTGTTCCCTTCCGAAAACAAGGAAAACGGTGTAGAAAGAAACATTTGTCAAAAGAGGCTATTAGAAAAATAATGCTAAAACAAACTATGTGGAGGGTTTATAGGCGTACCAGAAAGGAAGAAGACTATGCAAAATACAAAGAGGCACTTAATGCAGCTACAACTGAAATCAGACAATCTAAAAGAAGCTATGAGCAAAAACTGGCATGTAACATAAAAAATGACAGCAAGAGTTTTTATGCATATGTCAGGAGTAAACAAAACGTACAAGACAAGGTTGGACCTCTAGAAGACAGTGCTGGAAATATAATATCACAGGGGTTTTTAATGGCGGAAGACCTAAATGGTTACTTCAGTTCAGTGTTTACCAAGGAAGATATTAGTTCATTACCAGTTGCTGATGCTAAATTTCAGGGGGCTAAATCTGAATATTTAGGACCGTTAGTTGTAACTCCAGAATTGGTAGCTAAGAAAATAAGGGCAATGAAGGATAACAAATCACCGGGAGTGGATGGGATTCCTCCAAAATTACTAATGGAAACAGTAGATCAAATCAGTATACCACTTGCAAGAGTATTCAACTTGTCATTAAAAGAGGGAGTTGTTCCGTTTGAATGGAAAGAAGCAAACATCATACCATTATTTAAAAAGGGTTCGAGAAATAAGTCAGAGAATTACAGACCAGTGAGTTTAACGTCAGTGATTTGTAAATTATTAGAAAGGTTAATTAAAGACCATATGGTGGACTTCCTCGTTAAGCATAAATTATTAAATTCATCTCAACATGGATTCCTTAAAGCAAGGTCATGCTTAACAAATATGTTATGTTTTTTGGAAGAAATCACTAAGTGGATAGACGTGGGATCGCCAGTAGATATTATCTACTTAGATTTTCAGAAAGCTTTTGACAAAGTGCCACATCAAAGATTGCTACTTAAATTAAAAGCCCATGGTATCGGGGATAGCATAACTGACTGGATAGAACAATGGCTGACTGACAGAAGACAACGAGTTGTAGTAGATGGAGAAGTTTCAAATTGGAAATCGGTTTTGAGTGGGGTACCTCAAGGGTCAGTACTAGGACCTATATTATTCTTAATTTATATCAATGACTTGGACGACAGTATAACAAGTAACGTACTGAAATTTGCGGATGACACAAAACTGTTTAGAAAGGTTAATACTGATGGTGATAAACAACATTTACAAAACGATCTAGACAGATTAGTGAAATGGTCTGAGAAATGGCAGATGCTGTTCAATTTTGGGAAATGTAAATGCCTACATACAGGACATGGGAACTTGAATGTAAACTATAAAATGGGAGATACTGTTCTGGGTACTACTGTAAAAGAAAAGGACTTAGGAGTTACAATAAGCGCTGATATGAAAGTTTCAGAGCAGTGTGGTATTGCAGCTTCAAAGGGTAATCAAATTCTTGGATTGATTAGAAGAAACATAACATACAAGGGAAAAAAGTTAATTATACCTCTTTATAAAGCAATAGTTAGACCTCATTTAGAATACTGTATACAAGCATGGAGACCATATCGTAAGAAGGATATAGATACGCTTGAACGCATACAAAGGAGAGCAACTAAAATGATTCCAGAACTTAGAGACCTTAGTTATGAAGAACGCCTGAAAGAATGTGGTTTAACAACTCTAGAGACAAGGAGGTTAAGAGGAGATCAGATTGAAGTTTTTAAGATATTGAATGGGTATGAAATTATTGATAGAAATATGTTTTTCTCACTCAAGAAGGATAGCAGAACTAGAGGACATGAGGTAAAATTAGTAAAGGATCAATGTAGATTGGACATCAGGAAGCACTCGTTCTCACAGAGGACAATAAATGAATGGAACAAATTGTCTACAGATTGTGTAACTGCTACCAGCGTGAATATGTTTAAAAACAAGGTTGACACATATCTCAGGAGGGCGGGTTATAAGTAGATGAACATTGTTGGACTCTCGATAAGCCAATGGCTTCCTTGTCCACTTGCCATCTGGGCCTTTGGCTTGGATGGCAAATCTTGTTAATTAAAAAAAAAAAAAAAACACTTTACTTGTCGTTGTTTACACATTTAATAACATCAATTGCTATAAAAGTAACTAACACTATTCATGCTAATTTTGCCCAAGTCCCAATTTTGTCCCAATTCTGGCTAATTAGGGGTTTCTCAGTTTGTCTTCTGACCAATTAAGACCTACATTCTCTTTGCCTACTCATGGATTTATCCACTTGGCCTACTCGTTACTGGCGCGTCAAAGGAATTGTTTCCTTTTTGTGAGCACAATGTTCACTATTTTTACCAGATATTCCCCAAATACCCAATTGAACAAATCTCAAATTTTAGCTTCCTACTTCCTAGTAGTTTCTGAGATTAATAATTTTGTGACCTTCTAGTACAGCAGTTCTTAACCCCAAAGTTGAGGGAAAGGTGACCGGTTGATCGGTGAGAGAGAGAATGATAACAGTCTGCCAGGTGACAAGGCTGCAGGACAGAATGTGATGGAAGGGATCCAATGGAAGAGCTACCAGTTCCAGATGCTAAATTTCAGGAGGGTAAATCTGACTATTTAGGGCCGTTAATCGAAACTCCAGAAATGGTAGTTAAGAAAATAAAGGAAATGAAGGATAATAAATCACCGGGAGTGGATGGAATTCCTCCAAAACTACTAATGGAAACAATAGGTCAAATCAGTATACCACTTGCAAGAGTGTTTAACTTGTCATTAAAAGAGGGAGTTGTTCCATTTGAATGGAAAGAAGCAAACATCATACGATTATTTAAAAAAGATTTAAGAAATAAGTCAGATAATTACAGGCCAGTGAGTTTAAAGTCAGTAATTTGTAAATTATTAGAAAGGTTAATTAAAGACCATATGGTGGAATTCCTTGTTAGGCATAAATTATTAAATTCATCTCAACATGGATTCCTAAAAGCGAGATCATGTTTAACAAATATGTAGTTTTTTTGAAGAAATCACCAAGTGGATATACGAGGGATAGCCATTAGATATTATCTACTTAGATTTCCAGAAAGAAAGATGGAGAAGTTTCTGGAAATAAGTTTTAAGTGGGGTACCACAAGGATCAGGATTAGGACCTTTATTATTCTTTATTATATCAATGACTTAGATGACAATATAACAAGTAATGTATTGAAATTTGGGGATGACACAAAAGTGTTTAGAAAGGTTAACACTGATGGTGTTAAACAACATGTACAAAACGATCCAGACAGAATAGTGAAATGGTTTGAGAAATGGCAGATGTTCAGTTTTTGGAAATGCAAATGGCTACATACAGGACATGGGAACTTGGGTGTAAAGTATAAAATGGGAGATACTGTTATGGGTACTACTACTAGAAAAGAAAAGGACTTATTAGTTACAATAAGTGCTGATATGAAAGTTTCAAAGCAGTGTGGTATTGCAGCTTCAAAGGGTAATAACATTCTTGGGTTGATTAGGAGAAACATAACATACAAAAAAAGGTAATTTTACCTATGTATAAAGCAGTAGTTAGACCTCATTTAGAATACTGTATACAAGCATGGAGACCATATCGTAAGAAGGATATAGATACGCTTGAACACATACAGAGGAGAGCAACTAAACTTATTCCAGGACTGAGAGACCTTAGCTATGAAGAACGCTTGAAAGAATGTGGTTTAACAACTCTAGAGACAAGGAAGTTAAGAGGAGATCAGATTGAAGTTATTAAGATATTGAATGGGTATGAAATATTGATAGAAATATGTTTTTCTCACTCAAGAAAAATAGCAGAACTAGAGGACATGAGGTCAAATTAGTAAAGGATCAGTGTAGATTGGATATCAGGAAGTACTCTTTCATACAAAGGACAATAAATTAATCGAACAAATTGTCTACGGATTGTAGAACTGCCAACAGCATGAATATGTTTAAAAATCAGGATTGACACATATCTCAGGAGGGCGGGTTACACGTAGATGAATATTGTTGGACTCTCGATAAGCCAATGGCTTCCTTGTCCACTGCCATCTGGACCTTTGGCTTGGATGGCTAATATTGTTAAATCTTGTTAAATCATAGATAGAATATCAACGTATGGGTACATTGACTTTATTTATAATTACATCAGATAGATGTGCATCCAGAGCGTGGAATATTTGTAAAATCACAGTTGCTGTTTTCCAAGGTACCCTCTATAAGGGCTACAAATGAACACTTATGTACATGGTAACTCCAGAACATTTCATGATTCATCAGTGTGTATAAATATATAATTTGAATTTTGGATGGTAAATACTGTAGTTATAATTTATCAAAAGTGAAACACCACTTGCGAGGCTGATTTTTTTATTTATACACAATTCATCAAATATGTTGGAACATGAATTACTCCCTTTTATAGCTCAGGATGTGTAGTTTCTTGTACAGAAATGTTGTTTTCACCAGAAAATTTCTTTAAAACAAAAATATGTTTCACAGATGGTATCTCGCGAAACGGCAAATGTGATTTTACAAACTTTCCCAGACTTCAGTTGCAAAACCATCTGACACATTAAAATGAAGGCACATGGGGTATTCTGTCTATATGAGAGTAAACATTCACATTTTCAAGGCTCTAGCCCTACTTAGTTATCGCACCTCAAACTTTCCTAAAATTACATTAACAGATATCTAAGGTCATAAAATATTGTTTTCTCAGAAGCTACTAAGAGTAGGAAGCTAACATGTGACATTTGGTGAATATCTTGTATAAATATTGAAGAGATCTGTAGACAAAGAATCTGGACTATCCAGTGATTTGATGTAAAAATCCATTGTTGACAAAAAAGGTCATCATAAAGATGACAGTTAGGACACATAGCCTATATTAATAGCACCAGTTTGAAGAATCATGAATTATATCAACACTGTGCACGTGAATGGTTTGTAGGTGTTAAAATCGTGCACCATTGAAAAATAAAGTTCACCATCACAGACTTCCAACTGGATCATTAAATTTTTCACACATAAACTACAAATCACTACCTTCAAAGTGAGACCAGTATAATTTAATATGCCTACATCTCCGAAACTACTAGGAACAGAAAGCTAACATTTGATTTTTTAAATTTTGGTATTTGGGGAATATCTGATAAAAATCCTGAAGAGATCTGAACTTCTGAAAATATAATGTGTGGACCATCCAGTGATTTGATGTGGAATGACCTATTATTGGATATTACAGTTCATCATGCATGAAGAAATGTTCTATTAGAGATAGAAGTTAGTACACATAGCCAATATATCAATAGTACTGAAATTACAGTAGTTTGAAGAATCAGGAATCATATTAACATTGTGGTGTAGCACTTGGTTATGTGCTCGTGAACACCCCGTGAGTGCTAAAATCATGTATCACTGAAGAATTAAGTTCACCAGAAATTCTGAATGGATCATAAAATTTGGCACACAAATTACATAATATTTTCCTTAAAATAAGACTGGTTTCATGATTTTTTAAATGTAGCCACACTGGGTTTTGCTCCATTGAAAATGTCCCCTAAATAATTTTTTTCAGAATTCACAAGGGTGTTGCTCCATAATTAAAACTTACCAACGAATCAATGATGCACTCAATTTCACGTTTAAAAATATTTCAGCATTCTATTGCTGTCTTATTATTCAGTGTGTTATTCCAGTCTATCTTTGCTAAATAATTCCTCATATCTTTATCTACCTTTGTGGAAGTTTCTCCTGTACTGCTTTTTATTGTTCGTTTCTTATTTTACTTTGATGTAACATGTCCTTATATTTATCTTAACATTTTCAATTAATTAATTTACTAAGGACAAAGCTATATATCTAATACACTTTCTCTCTTGTTTGGTTCTAGTACATGCTGAGAAAGGAAACTATGTTGTATTAAAAATAGGAATGTTTGATCCCCACCCCTTGTATTCTACAGATTTCTATTGCATAAGCTGTGGTTAACCTTGATTAAACATACTTCAAACCAATTGATGTGATCGATCATTTTAAGAGTGGCCTGTTTATTGCATGTTGAGGGTTTCCACTGATTCAGGTGTTAAATATGAATCATCACCTGTGTTTGATTAACTGATGAGGTTTCCATGTCATCATCCTCTTGTGATCCATCTGGTATTTCAATGTCATCACACTTCTGTGAAAAAAATGTTTTTGAATATGCATTAATGTCAGAAAGAATGTCATTTCAGTAATGCAAACATGTAAAAGGATATTCTGTAGGATTGACATTATTTATTTTAAATGACAATATATTTGATATACATAAATCATTTTGTTTTTGGTTGAAATTACTTGAAATTAATATATTTCAATGGTTTTATATATTTTCTTTAATTACCTCTTAATAGTGTATCTTATCACAAACATATCAGGACTCATTTGCTGCATAGCTTTGCCAGCAGTTATTTTGCCTTAAACAAGAGAAGATCTAGGAAACTATTGCACTATACTACCGGTATACACTATCGAGTATTCAGTGCCCGTGGTTGATGGATAAAGAACTTAACGTACGACAATGTGCACAATTCTTATTCTCCAAAAAGGACAAATGTTAGAAATTGCACTATACTATACACTACCAAGTTTTCCATGCCAGTGGTTGATGGATAAAGAATGTAATGTATGACAATGTGCACAATCTCATTATCAACTAGTACAAATGTTAGAAATTGTTAAACGTGTAGTGATATATTCAATTGGAAGCGTTATACTACCTCGCCAATATTAACATATTTACAAGGTGTCCATAATAATAATTACTGATTCACATTTCACTGATTGCTAAAAAGACCCCAAGTAGCATGATTTATGATAGACAACAGAAATGGATTAAACTATAAAAAAAAAATTATTCATAGCTTTGAGTTTTATATTCTTAGATAACGATGTTGCAATTAATCTCATACCAAGTTATACTCAGTGTATATTTGAGATGAGTGTCATTATACAGACCATCTTTTTGGTAAAGTAAAGGATCATATCTGCCACAGTATCTATGTGTCATATTTGTTACACTAGTTAATAACATGACAGATACCTTTACATTTTGTTGGTTTTTCTGATGGCTTGCAGCAACTGAAAAATAAATAATGTGAATTAAAACAACACATTTATTTTTATTATTAAATGAGTTTCCAGGTCTACAACAAATGTAGGGCTGTAAAGATATGATACGTATCAGAATACTTGCTAAAACGGCATTGGTTGTAATGGCTGTTATAATTAAGAGTTATTACGTGTAGTGTTTGCTAAAAAGCATTTACAATAAGTTGAGTGTGCACACACAATAAAAATGTGTATAGGTGATAAGGCGGCAACAAATTATCAACCATCAACAATACACAATGTGATTAAATTGACAAAATAAGTCTTCAGCATGTGTAAAACAAGATCTGCATCCATAAGGTTGCTTCTATTAATGTAGTTTGACTACCATATAATATACATGTTAATAAATATATATTTTGTTATATAATTTAGCTGTAACTCATGTTGCATGATATTCAAAGTGAACACTATTTTGGACAATGCATTTTATTTTAACCATATCTTCTGATTGAAACACACATTTCAATAAATTCAGTGTATTTTTTAATATGGTTACTAAAATTGTATATTTTGTCATATCATATATAAAATCAGGTAATCGTTTACTTAACTGGCCTAAATTATTAGGGCTTTATGCTGACGGTTTTTACAGCATTTTTGTACCTGAATGCGTTCCTTACATCATTCCGCATATGTTCCAGTAAAAAAAGTTCATATATTCTTTAAAAATATTGTGTTTTAGGCCACTTTTAATCAGTTTTACACATCAAAACAGCGGAACTGATTGCAAGATAAACATGGCGTGTGTGCGATTTGCGCATTAGTCACGCCTCGGTGCCATCAGAACCGCGAAGGCAATGTTTGTGTGTATTGGGCATACAATTACGCAACGTAAAAAAATTAAGAGAACAAAATTGAGAAAATAGGCTCCAAAAATGTTTGTAGAGCACATACAGTCACTTCTAACGTAATATTTCATATTTATTTAATTAAATATTTGATGTTGCAAATATTATTTGTATGAAAATTAATATAATTAAATTTAAAAGAACGCATGGGTTAAATTATCTGTCGTTTGGTGAGCAAAGGTTATTGTTTTTATAATTAAAACATACTGATGATATTGACTGTCATGTGCATCTTTAAAGGGACAATTCATTGTATGTCATTGTTAATATAATTAAATTTAAAAGAAGGCAGGGGTTAAATTATCTGTCGTTTGGTGAACAAAGTTTTTTTTTAAATTATGCTGATATTGCATGTCTGCATGGTTTCCTTCTGATGGGGAGGGGTATTGTTGGGAGGGAGGTATTCTGTGTTGTCCGTTTTCACAGCAATATCCTACGGAGAAATCGCGATGTAGTACCGCCTTGCCAGTGATTAATGGGAAGAAGAAGATATAGCTCAGAAACAATTTTAAATGTTCATATTAAATAACATTAATTACTTTCTCATAATACATGTGAATTAACAGCATCCTTTCATTGCGCATACACACGTTCAGCAAAATATATAACGTTAATTAACATATTAATAATTAATTAATCAACGTGCTACACTATTGTAACTGCTAGTGTGATTTTGACGTGTAATAAATAAAACACAACAGTTTACAGTTATTTAGCTTTCTTAGAGGGATGGAGTCGTCATAGAGTATTCAGTATCCTTGCCACAATAATTACGTAAAAACATAAATGTATTATTATCATTATGGGACTACATAACTTTTCATTGTCAGTTTCATTATCATTACCATCAATGGCCAGTTATATGTAAAGAACTCCATGAAACCAACTATTGTAAAAGTTTCTTATATTTATTTGAAGGAAAATCGCTAAGTAGCAATGGTGTTTTAAAGGTGTCTGCTGGTGTAACTCATACTGCTGCTTGGCAGAAATAAGGTAAATTGCTGTAGGAAATCCTTGTCCAAGCCGAAATAATAACACTATTTAGTAAGTATTTACGTCATGTGGCTTTCTTCCGCGCACAGAGGGCCTCGGTCCGAGGCAGTTGCACAAAAGAAATTGTCACTGCCATAACCGGCGCATAACCGTCGAATACACATTGAATGCACAGGATTATGTATCCGCTTTATGTGAGCTGTGAATGTGTTATCAGTCATTCGGTCAAGAAATGTGTATTCAGACAAATCGGTGATACTACAACTGCACATAGACACAGCATATACGTGAAAAGCAATACATATGTGGTTTGGTTACTCACCAGTTTAGAATTATTGAAAAAACTAAATATGTATTTGGTGTACCCCAAAAATATGAATATGCATATAATTTAATTATTACTTGTAAATTATTTAAATGAACATGTTAATGTAAAGAGATTATATTAAATTGTAAATTTAAATAAATTGACTTAATTAAATTAAAGTACTCCTTCATTCCCTCCTTAAAGTTGCGCATGACATACAATATCATCAGTATATTTTTTTTATTACAAAAACAATAACCTTTGTTCACCAAATGACAGATAATTAACCCATGCATTATTTTCAATTTAGTTATGTTAACAATGACATGCAATGAGTTGTCCCTTTAAAGTTGCACATGTACATGACATGCAATATCAACAGTATAATTTTTAATTACAAAAACAATAGTCTTTGTTCACCAAACGACAGATAATATGAATTAAATGAAATAAAATGTTATTATATTAACAATGAAATGCAATGAGATGTCCCCTTGTAGTTGCGCATGCGCATAACATCTAATATCAACCAAATAATTTATAAAAAAAACAATATTAGCAACATCAAATATTTAATTAAATAAAATATGAAATATTACGTTACAAGTGACTGTATGTGCTCTATAAATGCGTTTAATATAAAAACTGGGGAGAATTTTTTTTTTTTTTGTAGAATTCTTTCGTTTGAAACATTTTTTGAGCTTACTTTCTCTTTTATGCAATAGTACGCGCGATACACACAAAGATCGCCTTCGCGGTTCTGATGGCACCGAGGCGTGACTAATGCGCAAATCGCACACGCGCCATGTTCATCGTGCAATTGGTTCCGCTGTTTTGATGTGTAAAACTGATTAAAAGTGGCCTAAAACACAATATTTTTAAAGATTATATGAAATTTTTTTAGTGGAACATATGCGGAATGATGTAAGGAACGCATTCAGGTACAAAAATGCTGTAAAAACCGTCGGCATAAACCTCTAATAATTTAGGCCAGTTAAGTAAACGATTACCTAAAATCATATATAACATAATTGATGTGATTTTTAATTACACAGTAAGAAATCAATTACAGTTACGTCATCATGTCAGAAACTGAGTCGACTACATGTTGTAGATACTTGAAATAGATCAATTGAATTATAATAATGGCATTATCCCTGAACCAGAATAAACTACATGTTGTAGTTACATGACATAAAGTAATTACAATTACCCTAACCCTAAACAAATGTTAATCCACTGAGTATGAACAAAGTATTAGCAAAGTTGATTTTGAGTGAAATACTTACGAATACACATCCAACGCGCAACGACACATTTCGCAGACACCACCCAATGCCGGAAGTCGTTTCGCGAAGTCGATTTACGACAAATAACATTTGTCAAAGTAATCGAACTACACATCATTAATTAGACAAACATCATACAGATTACTTGAACATATGTTTTGAGCAAACGTCAGTACGCCCATCACTTTCAACTTTATATACTGAGCATTTAGCACATTTTTGCGACACGAACGCCTAGTCGAAGCGGAAGACGCGAAGTCGGAGGCCAAGAACAAACACAAAAACGCATATTTATTAATTTACACATTATTATAAAACATTGTACATTGATACGAAGCATATTACACAATAAACACGAAACTATGACCCCTCGTTCAATATATAGCAGGAATATTAAGTTATAAGCATTTTTACCCGGTCTGCCGTACGCGACAAATTTGGCACTTCAAAAATATACAAGGCTCTGGAAAAAACATGCTCAAAATCACAGACAGTTTAATTTGTTTTGGAAATAATTACACATGCTATTTCATTTTCGGCTAAACTGTGTCCACTATCAATGATAATGATAAACTCAAACGTATTAGTTGTGAAATAACACATCAAAACTTTAAGCAGACCGGCTTTGGTCTGCTTAAAACAGCGGTCTGCCTAACGCGGCAAATGTTGGATAAATGGTCGGCGTATGCTGCTGTTAGAGTTATATATATATATATATATATATATATATATATATATATATATATATATATATATATATATATATATATATAGCAGATAACTTCACAGAGGCCAATTTATAGCAATCGTTCTAAATGATAGATTTCTTAATAAACTTTTAGCTTACAGTCATCTTGATACAACAACATCCCGAACTCCACTCGACGGCCCAAGGATGTGAACTATTTTCACATTTCTTTAGTGAAAAGATCGATAAACTCCTGTTGGGTTTGCAGTGCTTCAACACCATCGATAGGCCAACATATGAAAAACGTTGTTTCACTGACTGTATCCATGTGTTCGATCCAACTACGAACAACTACCACAAATCACAGCGATTTGTGGTACTACTGACAAAACGTATGTGTTGGATCCTCTGCCTGCTAATCAGCTAAGGGACCATATTACCAGTATTGTGTCGGTCATCACAATGATTACAAATACCTCTCTGGATGGGGCAGTCATGCCAAGGCCGCTTAAGCATGCAATTGTCCGTCCATCGCTGAAGAAGCCATCACTTGACAAAGACATCCTGAGCAACTATCGACCAGTGAGTAACCTCACACAATTATCCAAGGTAATTGAGAAAGTAGTTGCGCTTATGATAATGACGCACGTTTCTGATCAGCAAATGGTTGAGTGCTTTCAGTCGGCGTAGCGAAAAAAACATTCGACTGAAACCTCGCTACTGTACGTTACAAGTGCCATCAAAACAGCCATGGACAATAAACAAGGAACAACTTTGGTTCTCGTTGATTTTAGTGCGGCGTTTGACACATTCAACCATAACATCTTGATTAGGCGATTACGTTTGCGTTACGGCTTCGTTGGCAAAGCACTAGACTGGGTTATATCGTATCTGCAAGAGCGGACGCAGCGAGTAATAATCGGTGGCCAATCATCGAGTACAACTACTCTGACGGCGGGTGTCCCGCAAGGCTCTGTCCTTGGACCACTGCTCTTTTCACTGTACATCCAGCCTATTGGCGACATTATTCGAGCCATGGGATATTCTTTCACCACTATGCTGATGAGTTACAGATCTACTCACACTTCGACCTGAATTCATCCGCTTTAGCGGCTGTTGTGCAGCAAATGGAGGATTGTTTGGATGACATAAAACAATGGATGGCATGGCATTATATGTGTATGAATGACGGCAAGACACAGTATCTTCCAATTGAACCCAAGTCTTCGGCTGAACTCGTTGACGGCAGTGTGATTCGTGTTGGTGTTTCTACAATCACAGCTTCGCGATGTGTTCGAAATATCGGTGTCTTCATTGACAGGCACCTAGATGTGAAAAAGCAAGTGTCTCAAACCGTTAGTGCATGCTCATTCTATCTCCGCCACATCAATCAAATCAGCCGTTTTTTACCCAAACCGACAAAGGAACGCGTAGTCAATGCCATCATCACATCGCGGCTTGACTACTGCAATGCACTCTTATACAGTTAACATTGCGCGTCTGCAACGAATACACAATTCGGCTGCCAGATTGATTCTGCGTCGTCCACGTAGCGACAGTGCCAGGCCCCTGTTACTAGAACTTCACTGGATTCCCGTGGCACGCAGAGTCGATTTCAAGATACTGGTACTTACATACAAAGCCATGCACGACGAAGCGCCAGTGTATCTGTGTGAACTCGTGCGCCCATATCAACCGGCAAGAACACTGCGCTCTGCCAGCAGTAACAATTTGGAAGTGAAGCGCACTCGTACCAAGGCCGGGGACAGCTCGTTCGCTGTGGCTGCGGTGTCTCTGTGGAACACTTTACCTAACTTTATTAAAACCTGTGACACTCTCGCCAGCTTCAAATGTCGACTAAAACACATTTCTTTCGTATCGCGTATTAGCGTATATTGCAGATGAACATTGTCCTCTACTCATAGCAATTTAAATTATGACTATTCCAGTAATCTTATTCATGATATTTAACATTATTTTACCAATACATTTTTATCACTTAAACTAATACTATAAAAATATTTTACTAAATTATTAAATTATTTATTATTATTAATGATACATATACATTAATTATTTTATTTATTAGCATTATTGCTATAATTTATAATTATTGTGCTATAATAATTTTTATATTTTAATTTCTTAATAATTCTTATTACTAGCAGCTAATATATTTATTTAACAATTTCATTATTTAGCAATTCTACACTATTTTATTGCTGTATTTATTTGAAATAATTCTTATTACTAGTAGTATTTTAAATGCATTTATTTGTTATTTTACAATTTCACACTATTTTATGTATTTTAATATGTTGTGAAGCGCCACGAACAATTTTGGATATGGCGCTATACCAAATAAAATATATTATTATTTATTATTAAATGTTAATAAAATGTATCTAATAGACGCCAATTATCCCAGATGTTTTAAACATCATTGGAAAGATGTATAATTTATGCCCATTATTCAGCCTGATTAATATCTTTATGAATGCTTGACAATGTCATCACACTCCCACCGAATACGCTAGAGAGATGTTTTCATTTGTGCAGCTGTACATATATATATATATATATATATATATATATATATATATATATATATATATATAATTATATACCCCTCTGCATGTAAAAAAACCAGTAGCCTAGCTTTTACCGCCGTGCCTTCTGAAGCCACATATACAGACAGTATGGAGCCAGGAGGATACACACTTGGTTCTGGTGACACTGCCCTGCCGATCAGCGCCACCTTTTGTTCGAGTGCCTCCACAACCCTAAGACTCACGGCCCAGCATGTGCCCGGAATACAGATGTTCTTCTTTTGGTGGTTTGCCTTCAACTCGCTGCACGGCCTCAGCTGGGTGGCCCTGTCCGAGATGGTCGCCATATTGAAGTAATCGCTGCTAAGGCATCATCGTCTTCAACTGGGTCGTCGGTGCCGCTCTAGCAGCGACCACGTTCACAATAGTCCCTGCGTGGGACAGCTGTATTTGCGCGTACCGATATCAGGCAGACAACATGCACGCGTCAATATTGATCCTCATCACGTACGTACTAACAACCGCCATTCCTGGCATCGCTCTTATCTTCGCAACCTTCAGAATGTTCGTAGTTGTCGTTCGCACAAAGAGAGACATCATCATCACACATTGCAAGCGATTCGCTCCGCCAAAACATTCTCATTGTTTGTTTCGTTTCTATGGTACTCCTTGTTCCACTTTTGACATTTGGTGTGCTGCACTACGCAGCCCACACGCGCCTGATTAGTACATTATTTGATGTCGGCGCTGTGTGGTTTATTACAGCAATTCAGTCATGAACAGTTACTTGTATCTTGTTCTCTCTCGCTTTGTGCGGACGAAGATTGTGCGCATGTTCACGGACATGCGAAACGGTTTACGTAGACACTAAGCAAACACGAATCCTCCGTTTACGTCATATACATGAACGATAACAAGCGTAAAAGTGTATTAACTCGTGTTTCCTCTCTTACCTGTAAAATATCTCTTACAGACTTTGCTGGACGTTCGTCTCGGAAAAAATACAATGTTTTATTCGGCAAATGTCCGACAAAGCTTTCGTTTCAGAACAAATATTCACTCTATCTGTTCATTGTCATGTATTTTCTAGTGGGACAAAACCGCCGGAATCATTACTTTAACAATTGTGACGAATACTCCTCTTATAATTTGTAATATGATTGTTATTAGTAGATAACATGTAGTATGTTTATTATTGTGTACATTCGTGGCGCAGTAGTTGTGATACGAAATGTTTGCGATAGTATTAATAAAACATTGGAAAATGTCCAACAAAACACTCGTCACAACAACATCGTCAAAGAAGTTCCACAGAGAACTGTGAAATGTGGGAGTAAAGAGGAACAGGGAAGATCCAATAACATATGTGTTTTGGTAGGAGATTGCCGTAGAACTGTTCGATCGTCGATCGTAACTAACTTGAAAGAGTAATAACATTTCCGTCATAGATGCCAACGAGTTCAGCATCGTGAAAACTATTAATATAAGCGCGGTGATAGTCCTGAATATTATCGAGAGTCCAACATTTCTTTTTCTATGTGTAAACCGCCCTTCAGAGATACTGGTAAATGTGTTTTAAACATATTCATGCTGCTAGCATGCACAATGCAATAGATGTATAACAAAATAAATTGTCACTTGATCACCACGATAACTATAACAATTCAATAGCGTATACATACATATTTGTAATGATTCAATATGTATATGTTATGTATTACATAATTATGTATTACATATATACAAACTGATTGCCATGACATGCTATGAGCATTCATACGTACATAATGTAATCAAGTGATGGCCGAAGCGTGAGGTATTTGATACCGACATTCACGTTCCTGCGACATGGCTCAACCATAACACGTGTCGGCCTTGTTTGACGGCTGCACGACTACATTTTGGATACGCCGATGAAACTGATTTTGGACACCCATACAATTGGATACCACTTCCAGAAGTGTTCGAACCATGCATATAACTAATTTTGTTCTCTTGCGTCTAAAATGTTTAAATTGCAAATGAGCAAAAATATATATGGAGTTCGCCGCCCTTAGGTATGAGTAGGGGCACTGGGGGGTGCCCCCCGCCCCCCGCCCCGTGTAGAACGTTGTGCCCGTCCGCGGGGGGCACAACTAGCAATTTTAGAAATAGTGTTTTGTCGTTTGATGTTTCCAAATCAAGAGAGCTTTCGTCGTTTCACCGTTGACAACAAGAGCTCTAGCTTTCGTCGTTTCACCGTTGACAACAAGAGCTTTAGCTTTCGTCGTTTCACCGTTGACAACAAGAGCTCTAGCTTTCGTCGTTTCACCGTTGACAACAAGGGCTCTAGCTTTCGTCGTTTCACCGTTGACAACAAGGGCTCTAGCTTTCGTCGTTTCACCTTTGACAAGGGCTCTAGCTTTCGTCGTTTCACCGTTGACAACAAGAGCTTTAGCTTTCGTCGTTTCACCGTTGACAACAAGGGCTCTAGCTTTCGTCGTTTCACCGTTGACAACAAGGGCTCTAGCTTTCGTCGTTTCACCGTTGACAACAAGAGCTTTAGCTTTCGTCGTTTCACCGTTGACAACAAGAGCTCTAGCTTTCGTCGTTTCACCGTTGACAACAAGAGCTTTAGCTTTCGTCGTTTCACCGTTGACAACAAGGGCTCTGGCTTTCGTCGTTTCACCGTTGACAACAAGAGCTTTAGCTTTCGTCGTTTCACCGTTGACAACAAGGGCTCTAGCTTTCGTTGTTTCACCGTTGACAACAAGAGCTTTAGCTTTCGTCGTTTCACCGTTGACAACAAGGGCTCTAGCTTTCGTCGTTTCACCGTTGACAACAAGAGCTTTAGCTTTCGTCGTTTCACCGTTGACAACAAGGGCTCTAGCTTTCCCGCAATGGAATCCACTTGTTGTCTCACGTATTTGTCCGTCTTGTGTTCGGTGTACGAAATGCTGCGCTGTGTGGAATGTTCGATGTTTACGACTCTTTTGCATGCGTGCGTGCATGCGTGGGTGCGTACGTGCGTGCGTGCGTGCGTGCGTGCGTGCGAAAATGAATCGGGAACCCGGGGAGTCGCCAGTGTGCGCGCACCTGGGTCGTCGACTCAACGCATAGTCGCCAATGTGCGCGCTGTTTACAACTCAACTTGACTATCTGGAATAATTTGGCTAATAACGGCGCGGCTTTTTTGTCGCGTGACACCTTCTGCTCTTAATGAGGAAATATGGTCAGAATGCCCCTCTGCAAATCTTAATGTACTCGTTCATAAAACCGGGATTAATAGAGAGCGCCACGCGAAGCGAGCATGCAACACTAAGGCGGGGCACATGTCAAATGATGGACGACGAGTACCTAAGGAACTGTTTTCATTTGCGTCCCCATTAACCCGAACTTTTCTTGCATCGGGAAAATAGGCACTTGTCATTTGATTTGTCAGTATTCGCGACCTTATAGGGTGGGGTAGCGTTTTGACCAGAAAATCAATATCTGCATCCACAGAGAGAGATGCTAAATGGCTAAAGAAACATTACCTTGATTATCGTCTGTGGGAGTCCCGATACCAAAAAACAATGTAGTATGGCTAAAGGGTACAGTTATGTGAGTGTCCATATAGGCCAAATCCTTGTTCAGAATGGCGTAGAATTAAAAAAACTAAAAAAAAGACAAAGCTTGCACTTTGGAATATCTATCATGTCAGAGTCTTTTATTTTGGGTAGTGCAACAAAGTGGTATTAGTGGTGATTTAGTGGCACCGTTCAATCTAACTGGCTCGTGGACACTGTACGTTTTGTTGGAGGTGTTGTGATTTTCGGGTTGAAGCGTGGCTGCGCCGAATCATTATATCTATGTTGCTACTTGATTAATACTGTGACGTTGTTACAATTGTAAGGCATTGTACCAGGCATACCTGTTCTATTATTGTGTTCTAGTGGGGCGGCATTGTTTACTATTGCAACCAGCGACCCTTGCCTCGTTGAACATAGTCTTCGAATAAAACAATGTTGTGACTTTTTCCCTGTGACTTTTTTCCTACCCAAAACTGTGACAGGGCCACCCAGCTGAGACTGTGCGTTGGCAGCGTTCATTTTTCAAATTGTTTTGTACCACGTGCCGCCATCTGGCGAACGTGTAGGTGTGTGCTGTCGTCTGAAGTCTGAAGTGGTTGACTACAAAGAGCCCATGTAGGGGCTAACGCATGCGTGTTTGTGTTTTGCGCGAATGCACTGTCTGTCTAAACACACGACGCACGAAAGGTGAGATCATTTCGCTTTGATCATCAGCTGAATACATCGTTATAGTCAATAAACAATATGAATACTCGGAAGTATATTTCTAAAACATTCTTATTATTTGTTTCGTTTCTATGGCACTCGGTGTTCCACTTTTTACATTTGGCGTGCTGCACTACGCTACCCAGACTCACCTGATTACTAAAGTATTTAATTTCAGCGCTGTATGGCTTTACCACAGTAATTCATTCACTAACAGTTTATTGTATCTCGTTCTCTATTGTTTAATGCGGACAACGATTGTGCGCATGTTCACGGACATGCGAAACTGTTTGCATTGACACTAATCACGAGTCTTCCGTTTACGTCATATCCATGAACGATAGCAAGTGTAGAAATGTGCGTCAACTCGTGTTTTCACTGTTTTCACTATAAACTGCATTTTACAGTCTTTGTTTTACAACAAATGCGCTATGACAGTACACAATAATACATGCTCTAACAAAACAAATGCGCCGTGACAGTACACAATAATAAAGTCGCTAACACTACTAACACTAAATTACTAACACTACATAATAACATTATTTGTATCCTGCTGGTGTTTAATGGCATAACTCTGCGCTCGTTTGCTACGATAAAACACAAAAAGTTATTTACTACATGATACAGCTGCCTGCATTGCTGACATTTCTCCTTCTGGTTATACCTTCCATCATCGACCACGTTCAGTTAGACGAGGTGGTGGTGTTGGCTTTTTGGTATCAAAACAGTTCAAAGTTAAATTACATTCGAACCATGAATACTCTAGTTTTGAATCCATTTCTGTTGAAATTTCAGATTCTTCTTTCTCCGCTTATTTCGTCTGTATTTATCGCCCTCCAGGACACCCAGCCAATTTCTTTGAAGAATTCCAGGATCTACTAGAAAATTTGGCACCTATTCATTCAGAATTTAATATTTTGGGGGATTTTAATCTTCATTTGGACATACCTTCAGCAATAACAACTACCTTTAATGACATCCTGGTTTCGTTTGATTTGAAACAACATGTTACCTTTTCGACACACATACATGGCCACTGGCTCGATCGTTTCATAACTCGTTCAACTTGTTACAATATCAAAATACCTACAGTTTCGGATGGTTTATCAGACCACCACACAGTCATTGTCGATGTAAACGTTTCCAGAACTAAATTAGACTCAAAACACAATGTATTTTACAGACCTATTCATAAGATTAACATCGCTGCTTTAAAGGCTGACATCCTTAAATCCGACCTAATCATAAAACCAAAGGGACACCTATCCGATTTGTGTGGACAGTACTATCAAGTACTCAAGTCTTTACTTAACAAACATGCCTGTAAGATCCAAATCTGTATCACAAAAGCCACCCGCTCCATGGATGACTCCCGAAATTCTACAATCTAAAAGGCGTCGTCGTTATCTTGAGCGCGTATGGCGCAAATCACGCTCGTCTTTGGACAGGTCGCGTTATTCAAAACACTGTCACTACTGCAACAGACAAATGGCCAAAGCTAAATCGGATTATTACACAAATATGATCTCAGATAACTCTGAAAGTCCACGTCAGCTATGGAACTGCATAAATCAAATTCTACATAGGGGGCCTGCTCCATCTCTTCCTAATCATGTTTCAATCAAGTCTCTATGTGACTCGTTCTCTAGTCATTTCAATGACAAAATCAGTCTTATCCATTCTGCTTTCCCAGATCATACTTTTAGTACTGTAAACGTGGCCTCTCCACGAGTAAATTCTTTACTTGTATCATTTGAACCTGCCACAGCTGATGAAGTGAAGAAAATAATTATGTCTTCCCCAAATAAGTCCTGTGAGCTTGATCCACTACCAACCGTACTGTTGAAATCTTGTCTTGACACATTGCTCAAACCGATAACGGACATTATAAATGCATCACTGTGTTCTGGCTTGTTTCCGGATGTTTTCAAACACGCCCATGTCAACCCACTTCTTAAGAAGACATATTTGTCTAAAGAAGATCTAAACAGTTATAGACCTGTTTCCAATCTCAGCTTTATTTCCAAAATACTTGAGAAAGTCGTAGCAAGCCGTCTAAAGTCTCACATCAGTTCAAATTGCTTATCTAATGTGTCACAATCAGCTTACAAAGAGTTTCATTCTACAGAAACTGCTCTCTTAAAAGTACACAATGACGTTACCTTAAACATTGACAAAGGAAAAGTAACAGCACTTACCTTGCTGGATATGTCTGCCACCTTTGATACCATAGATCACGGCATCCTTATTAAACGCTTATCATTGTGGTATGGCATATCTGGCACAGCTCTGAACTGGTTTTTATCATACCTAACTGGTAGACACCAAACCATAAAGATTGCAAACTGTTTCTCGGCCGCACTCCCCACTTCGTGTGGTGTCCCCCAGGGTTCTGTTCTGGGGCCTTTGCTGTTCACTCTTTACACTACGCCAATCAGCTCTGTTATCCAAAATCATAACTTGGACCACCACCTTTAGGCAGATGATACACATATCTACATTTCTTTGGCTACCTCGGATACAAATCGCTCCCTAAATCAGCTCAGCGATTGTCTCCAGGAAATCTTCCTCTGGATGACTGACAGCAAATTAAAGTTAAACGCAGACAAAACTGAATTTCTTATCATTGGTACTCCAAAGCAGTGTGGCAAACTTGATGTTTTTTTACCGACATGTATCCTGAATCAAACTATCACACCAGCAGCCTCAGCGAAGAATTTGGGAGTCACTTTTGATAAGAATTTCAACTTTAGACAACATATTTCTCAAACGTGTCGTTGCTGTTTTTATCATATCCGTGATCTTCGCCGTATTCGCCGGTATATGTCACTTTCTGTCGCAAAAAACTATTGCAACAGCTCTTGTTAGCAGCAGACTTGATTACTGCAATTCCCTCCTTCATAATATTGCTATCAAGGATATTACAAAACTTCAACGTGTCAAAAATTGTCTGGCTAGGGTAGTTACACGATCTCCTCGTTTCTCTCGCTCAGTGCCACTTCTAAAATCATTGCATTGGCTCCCTGTGCGATATCGCATTATTTTTAAGATCTGTACAATTACCTATCAAGCCCTTTCAACCAAACAACCTGCATATTTACATTCAATGCTCACTCCAGCAAGACAGCCCAGACAGCTTCGGTCGTCTGGTTTTGTTTACTTTCTGTTCCCAGAGTTAAGACAAACGCTGGAACTCGAGCTTTCTCGGTTGCCGCACCAACCCTGTGGAATTCACTCTCCGACAACGTAAAATCAGCAAGAAATATAGCTTCAATTCGCCGTAATCTGAAAACCTATCTTTTCAAAATGGCCTATCCTCCTTAGCTTCTTGGCACCTCCATCCATCGGTTGACGACTTTTTGCATTGTACATGGTCACGAGAATGCTTAATCCTTTGGTTTTGTTGTGCCACTGAGCTCGGATTTTCCGAGGATATTGGCGCCAAAGAAGTCTTTTTATTATTATTATTATTATTATTGCAAATTGGTAAAGGTAATTAAAATAAATGTTCGAACCAGAATGAAGTAAATGTATAACGATGAGCGGTACCTTAATAGCTGACACAACATGCGCATCGCGACACAATTATTGAATGACAAAAAATAAACGTAGCAAAGGTGGGGCAGTGATTTGTCCCACCAGACCTCACAAAGAGGCCCCAACCACACCTCAGAGCTCTGCCATAAACTAAGCTGTAACCATCAAACATACATTACATAGTGCGTGTAACTAGTGATTTGTAATTGCAACAACCCAATTTAAACTGACTGTGCCAACAACAAAAGGGGATAAAGCAAATATACATTGTCATATTACATCGTATGAAAGACATATTGGCATGAACAGTGCGAATGCCAGCCATGCTGCATCATTCAACCCACACAACAGCAGTACCAAATTTACCATAACAAATGTGTATGCCGTATCGGCATGAACAGTGTTAGGACGAATGCCAGCCACGCTGCATCATTCAACCCACACCAAATGCCTTATTGGCATGGAATGTACCAGAACGAAACCAAACTTTGCGGATCAGCTTTACGGTTTGAAGGCAGCACGCTTCTCATTCATAATAGACACTATACACGAATTTCGGGTTGAAGTGTGGCTGCTCCGAATCAGTATCACCATTTTGCTAGTTCATTGCTACTGTGATGATGTTACAATTGTAAGGCATTTTACCTAGGCATACCTGGTCCATCATTGCGCTCTTTAGGCAGTGGGGGAAACGAAATTTAAAAAAAACTATTACAACCAGCGGCCTTTGCCTCGTTACGCCACTGCCTCGTTACTCATGCGAAACAAAGTTTCACCGTAATTTAAATGTCAATAAGAATGTGTCAGACGTCAAATCTTTCAGATGATCTAAGCATTAGTGGAAATGTGTTTAATAATTATCCCGCCTGATTTAGGCATCGATGTAAATATGATTAATATATGTAAATTATCCCGCTTGATTTAGACATCGATGAGAAAACGTCTAATAGACTTCGTGTTCTACTTCCTTTTACAACTGAAATCGTGAACACCCGTTTAATTTTTTTCATCTGCAATTAAAATATAAAAGAGTTTTGTTTTCTTCATACCAGATATTGCTGCTCAGCAGCAAACCCAGAGGTCAAACAAACCCAGAGGTCAAACAAACCCAGAGGTCAAACAAACCCAGAGGTCAAACAAACCCAGAGATCAAACACTGTGAACTTAATACAAAAAGACCCGCATGACTATACGAGTACAATTCGTTATAGGAACACTTTCGTCTTTCTCGTTTTGAGAAACATAGAAACATATGAGTTGAACACTGAAGCCATTAGAGGTATAATCTCCATAGAAAGAGACCGTCAAATGTATAAGTTCTATAGAAAGAGGGTTTAATTGCAGTCAATTTATTTATAGCAACTAAAGTGTTTGTAAAGAGAAATGATATGGAAGTATACCGATTGAATACAGCTGGGAGCAGTCATAATTATTTAGCAAACAGCAATTGGACACCGGCCGTTGTTGTTTAATTAACATAAGAGCGCCTTCCGTTGCCGAGTTTCCGTCGTCATGTCGATCAGGTCAGGTGCTAACGTCAAAATACGAAGCCCATTAATTGTTTGTTAACACTACGTGTAAGACTCGCACATACTTTCGCTGCGAGCAGAAACTGTCGGAACACTCGCCCGTGTCCTGGCGTATCCGCATTCTCGGAATTGAGCTGTGATTGTTCTTAATTTATTCATTCATTAACAGCAGTTGTCTCTGGCCGTTGTGCTTTAGTCAACAGCAGAGCGCCTTCCATTACAGGATTTCCGTCGTCGTGTCGAGCAAGAAAGGTGCTAATGTCAAAGGTTGAAGCCAGAGTCAGTCCATTACTTGTTTGTTAACACAACGTGTAAGACTCACACAAACTTTCGCTGCGAGCAGAAACTGTCGGAGAACTCGCTCGTGATCGGACGTATTCGCATGCGCGGATGATTTCACATGTAGAAGTAATCTAGTAAAAGTATCACCGTCATCATATGTGACGCTGTCCGATCGTGAATAAGTTTAGAGGTTGTTTACATTCAACTAATGTTCGTCATGGATGTCTGCGAGTTCAGCATTGTGAAAACTGTGATTATAAGCGCTGTGATCGTCCTGAATATCACCATGAACTGTCTCGCTATTGTCGTGATCGTCAGATATCCTGCACTGCGTAAACGCCACACGACACTGTTCATGTTTTCGCGGTGCTTGTCCGATTTGGCACTCGGTTGCACGGCCATGCCGATCAGCGCCACCTTTTGTTCGAGTGCCTCCACAACCCTAAGACTCACGACACGGCATGTGCCCGGAATACAGATGTTCTTCTTCTGGTGGTTTGCATTCAACTCGCTGCACAGTCTCAGCTGGGTGGCCCTGTCCAAGATGGTCGCCATATTGAAGCCACTCCGCCACGAAAAACTCCTCAACCGCAATCGCTGCTACGGCATCATCGTCTTCAACTGGGTCGTCGGTGCCGCTCTAGCAGCGACCACGTTCACAATAGTCCCCACGTGGGACAGCTGTATTTGCGCGTACCGATATCCGGACGACAACATGCACGCGTCAATATTGATCCTCATCACGTACGTACCAACAGCCGCTATTCCCGGCATTGCTCTTATCTTCGCAACCTTCAGAACGTTTGTAGTCGTCGTTCGCACACAGAGAGACATCACAGAACAGATACAGATGTTAGCCGCCGGGACTGACGGAGACGCGTACAACACAGGATTGGCGACACTGCAGGCGATTCGCTCAGCCAAAAACATTCTCATTATTTGTTTCGTATCTATGGCACTCGGTGTTCCACTTTTGACATTTGGCGTGCTGCACTACGCTGTCCAGACTCAAACGCCTACTAAAATATTTGATTTCAGCGCTGTATGGCTTTACTACAGTAATTCATTCATCAACAGTGATCTTGCTCTTTCTCGCTTAGTGCGGAAGAAGATTGTGCACATGTTCACTGACATGAAAAACTGTTTACGTAGACACTAAAAAAACACGTGTCTTCCATTTACGTCATATCCATCAACAATAACAAGTGTAAATGTGTGTTAACTCGTGTTTCCACTCTTACTTGTAAAATGTCTTTTACAGTTTTTGCTGGACGTTCGTCTGGGAAACACTACCATGTTTTATTCTGTAAAATACCCGACAAAAAACTTTCGTTTTAGAAAAAAAAAATTCTCTTTTTCCCATTCGTTTATTTTCCAGTGGGCAAAAACGGCCGGAATTCTTACTTTCAAAATCGTTACGAATACTCCTCTCATTTGGTGGCGCACAATTTTACATACATACCTCACAATTTAGTTATTATGAAATATTATCACGTACTGCTAGGAGATAATATGTAATGTATTTATTGTCATGTACCGCTATTATTTACTGTTATTGTTTACTGTTATAATGTGCTGTTAGTAGATAATATGTGGTCTGTTTAATGTTGTGTACTGTCGTCGCGCATTAGTTGTTATATGCAATTGTTGCGAAAGAAATGCCACAGGGCACTGAGAAATGTGGGAGAAAAGGGGACCAGAGAAGATTCGATAACAGATATGGTGCTCAAAGATTATTCAACTGGAAAAAATCGTGATATGACTCACTCATTCGCATCCAGCAGAAGATGTACGATAAATCTCTTATGTTCTGACGTGCTGGTGCGCTCGGCACGTTTTACATGTAAATGCCTATGTGTTTTGGTATAAAATCGTCGTAAAGCTGTTGGATCGTAGTGACTAACTAAAGAGTAATAACGCCGTCATGGATGCCTACGATATCAGCATCGTGAATACTGTCATTATAAGCGTTCTGGTCGTCCTGAACATCACCAAGAACTGTCTCGCCACCGCCGTCATCGCCAGAGATCCCGCACTGCGCGAAGACCTCACCCGGCTGTTCATGTTTTCGCTGTGCGTGTCGTTAAATAAATGTGCGCTAAGAATCACACGTTTGAGAATTGGTATATTATTCTCCGCTTAGAAATGCTAGCTCTCGTCCGTTCTCACAGTGAGAGAAACCTCGAACTGTACACTGTGGTACTAGATACCATCCAACTTACAGCCACTGGGTTCCTGTGCATAGAGACATAGAGAGACAGAGACAGAGAGATTGAAAGAGAAGAGAGAGAGAGAGAGAGAGAGAGAGAGAGAGAGCGAGCGAGAGAGTGGAGAGAGAGAGAGAGAGAGAGAGAGAAGAGATAGAAGAGATATAGATAGATAGATAGATAGATAGATAGATAGATAGATAGATAGAGAGAGAGAGAGAGAGAGAGACAGAGCGAGAGAGAGAGAGAGAGAGAGAGAGAGAGAGAGAGAGAGAGAGAAAGAGAGAGTACCTCATACTGTTACAGTTGTTATTACTTTGGAATGGGAACAACGAAACACAAATATGTGGTTTTGAATGAGCGAACACAAATTTGCTGCACAAAAAGGACATTTAGTGAATGGAAATGTATGCCCTGGTGGCCCATTACTATGACGACGTCTGACAGTCAATAAAGCACTTCGCATTCAATAAATGCAAACCTCTAATAACTTTTTGCTGTCTTGAATCTTTTCATCATTATTTTCACGTAGATTAATGACCTTCAACGAACGATTAATCCATGCACTATCCGTAGTGCTTTTTGACATTTGCTTGCTTTTAGCAATATATATATATATATATATATATATATATATATATATATATATATATATATATATATATATATATATATATATATATATATATATATATATTTATGCAAAATAACAACACAAGTCCAGCGTAGATTGGAATAGGCCAAAGAATGACATTTAGATTTATTAATTAAGGAGCAGGAAATTCTGCAAGCATACACCATCAAAATAAGATACATCAAATAATCTCAGCAACCATGCCGGTCCCCAAAAGGTGTTTAGTAAATCATGTCTTTCAGCCACCCACTACCAGTACTATCTGTACCACTACTGACTTATATACAATTCACATGGTATCCGTGGGGGTCACTCCGCCGTGAATTAACCATACACATACATGTACAAACAGAAAGGCTGGGGTACTCGATCCCCCCAGCCAAACATGATTAATGAAAAAAGTGGGCTAACCAACCAACATTCCTGAACAATTCATAATGTAGAAGACTACACAAACTACAAAGAGGCACTTAACCTAGCTACAACTGAAATTAGAAAATCTAAAAGAACCTTTGAAAAAAAATTGGCAGGTAATATAAAAAATGACAGCAAGAGTTTCTATGCTTATGTAAGGAGTAAACAGAAAGTTCGAGATAAGGTCGGACCACTGGAAAACAACAGTGAAAACATAATTTCAGACGGGTTCCAAATGGCAGAGGTCCTGAATGAGTATTTCAGCTCAGTTTTTACCACAGAAGATATCAGCTCACTTCCAGTTCCATTGACTAAATTTGAGGGCAATAAATCAGAACATTTAGGGCAGTTATTTGTAACTCCTGAGATGATAGCAAAGAAAATTAAGAAGATGAAAGATAATAAATCACCTGGAGTTGATGGGATACCACCAAAACTGCTTAAGGAAATTGTTGAGCAAATTAGTACACCACTTGCAAAATTGTTTAACTTGTCACTAGAAGAAGGAATAGTTCCTTCAGAATGGAAAGAAGCAAACATTACTCCGCTATTTAAGAAGGGATCGAGGAAGAAGCCAGAAAATTACAGACCAGTGAGTTTAACATCAGTTGTATGTAAATTACTCGAAACATTAATTAGAGACCACATGGTGGAATTCCTTGTAAAACATAAATTAATAAATACATCTCAACATGGATTCCTAAAAGCAAGGTCATGTCTAACCAATCTCTTATGTTTTTTGGAAGAAATTACAAAGTGGGTAGATGACGGGTCACCAGTGGATGTTGTCTACTTAGATTTTCAGAAAGCTTTCGATAAAGTGCCACATCAAAGATTGTTACTTAAACTAAAAGCCCATGGTATAGGTAATGATGTAATCAACTGGATAGAAAAATGGCTTACACACAGAAGACAGAGAGTAATAGTAGATGGTGAGATTTCAAACTGGAAATCTGTTTTGAGTGGGGTACCACAGGGATCAGTATTAGGCCCTATACTGTTTTTAATATATATAAATGATTTGGAGGATGACATATCTAGCAAAGTACTCAAATTTGCAGATGACTCAAAAGTATTCAGAAAGGTTACTAATGATACAGATAAACAAAGTTTACAGGATGATCTAGAAAAATTAGTTAAATGGTCAGAAAAATGGCAAATGTTATTCAATTTTGGGAAGTGTAAATGTATACACATAGGACATGGAAATATGGACGAGGAATATAAAATGGGGGATGCTGTACTAGGTAGAACCACACAAGAAAAGAAGGATTTAGGAGTAACATTTAGTGCTGACATGAAACTTTCAGAGCAATGTGGGATTGCTGCTTCGAAAGGAAATCAAATTCTAGGGCTAATTAGGAGAACTATCACATATAAGGAGAAACATCTAATTGTACCCCTGTACAAAGCAATAGTTAGACCAAATTTGGAATATTGTATTCAAGCATGGAGGCCATATCGAAAAAAAGACATAGACAAGCTAGAAAGAATACAACGAAGAGCAACTAAAATGATTCCAGAATTAAGAGACCTTAGTTACGAAAGTCGCTTATTACAGTGTGGTTTGACAACACTAGAGACCAGGAGACTAAGAGGAGACCAAATAGAAGTGTTTAAAATAGTGAACGGTTATGAGGATGTTAATAGGAATATGTTCTTCAAACTTAAAGAAGGCAGTAGAACCAGAGGTCACAAAGCAGCATTAGTTAAGGAGCAGTATAGGTTGGACATGAGAAAGTACTCTTTCTCACAGAGGGTGATAAATGAATGGAACAAACTGCCAAATGATTGTGTTAATGCTAGTAGTGTGAATATGTTTAAAAATAGAATTGACAGACATCTGATAAGGGCGGGCTACACATAGATGAGAAAATTGTTGGACTCTCGATAAGCCATTGGCTTCCTTGTCCACTTGCCATCTGGAACTTGTTGTTCGAGATGGCAATCTTGTTAAATCTTGTTAAATAATGAAAATTATGATAACACAA
Organism: Lamellibrachia columna; assembly: GCA_963662155.1. Classification (NCBI taxonomy): domain Eukaryota; kingdom Metazoa; phylum Annelida; class Polychaeta; order Sabellida; family Siboglinidae; genus Lamellibrachia; species Lamellibrachia columna. Next base: position 44,913,123 of record OY759273.1, on the reverse strand, counting down.
CACACAATGTATAAATGTGTTACGTATCTAGACATTAGTCAACCAATAACTACTAACACATCACACCGACAGGTAGGGCCAAACAGCCACACAAATGTACTCGTAAAAAGTACCCGCACTAAAAACCTAGTGTACACTACTATCGTGTACCGAACTATTACAGGGAAAAGCGTCAAAAAATTCAAAAACTTTGTAAACTTCCTCTCTGTCTTCAGTCTTTCACAGTATATCTACACATAATGCTCGACTTGATTTATTAGATAACAGCTGGGCACCAACTGTTAATGCAATATTAGGGAGGGTGGGTGGGATTTTTCAAACGGAGCGGAATAAACCGAACAACAAAACTGATCTTGCAATAAAATCAACAAATTCAGCGATAACGATCAATCAGTAACAATGGAAATTCGGAAATATTTGCAGAGCAAAGGTCTCACAACGACACAAGCTAACTTGGAAATCGAGAGAGGCTGGCTCTAGGTCACGTGGTTGCTTATATCGCCCAGTGTATCCCTACGCGTGAGCGAGTAATTAGGCTAATACCCTCTCTACCCTAAACGGTCTAACCTCAAATCGCCTTCATTGCCTTGTTATCTCGCATAAAATCCTTTATGCGCCGCTGTCACATAAATTCATATGTGGTCATATCTCGCGAAACGTTCACAAACGTTGTTTAGGACCATTTCTCCTTCAATAAACTGGATAGACGGTTGTGATCAAGTCGTACGTATGCGTCTTGATCAGTACGTTTTGGGAACCCTACTTTTATATATGTACCATGAAAACGTTTAGTAATGTCTCCAATAAATGGGTAATTTTTGCTCCTTTTTGTGCAATATTACACGATGACGTCTTTAATGCAGATTTTATTATTCGAACCACCTATGTAAGACATACAGTTAATAGTTAGCTATGATGGCATATACTTCGGGAATTTCTAAAAACAGTATTAACATTTCTGGTCAAATCCCTGAATTTTCCTGATCATTTTATTTTGGGGAAGTTTTTGTGAAACTGTTCGTCGCGCTACTTCATACAGGCAAATGCAGTATAAAATATCACGAAATAATATGGATTTCTCATAGAAAGTGTTGCTTCAGCTGGATACTTTGGATACGCAGTGTTTTAAATTAAAATCGTTGGATAATTACTTGTTGGAGGTCCCAACACTGATTTGGGGAAGTTTTTAATACAACCGTACGTCGCACATTTGCAGATACGTCGTGAGAAAAGTTCAATACATTAGTGAGAACTATCGTCGCACATTTGCAGATACGTCATGAGAAAAGTTCAATACGTTAGTGAGAACTGTCGTCGCACATTTGCAGATACGTCATGAGAAAAGTGCAATACATTAGTGAGAACTATTAATATGTCATCAGTAACATATGTCAAGTCCCGTTGGTTATCTACATTCAACAGCTGGCGGAAGTATCGTCTCCATGTCTCACTGATCTCATGCGGGCTTGTGACTATTTGCTTGTTGGTATCCATTATGTAGATGTTGTCTCCTATGTCCAGGATATGTATTCAGATTGTAAGAATGCAGTGAGGACCCATGAAGGAACAACAGCCAGCTTTGAGGTGGGCGTTGGCCTTCATCAGGGTTCAGCTCTTAGCCCACTGCTATGCATTATTATTATGGATGTGATAGCAGAGAACATCGCAACACCATCTCGAGCTGTGCTGTTTGCTGATGACCTAGTGCTGTGTGAGGAAACGAAATGAGAGGCTGAGCAACGACTGGAGGTGTGAAGAAATGCTATGGAGAGCCGGGGTCTGAGAGTGAACCGGCAGAAAACAGAGTACTTGGCACCTTTGGCATCCGAGTGCAGACTAACAATGAACAACCAGGAGCTACCAACTGTCTCCAAATTAAAATACCTTGCCTCGATCTTCGATGCGGAAGGCGGTGTTGAGACAGACTGCAAAAACCGAGTACGCCTAGCCTAGAACAAGTGGAGAGAACTCACAGGAGTAGTGTGTGACAAGGTGCCACTGAAGCTCAAATATCAGCTATATAAGACTGCCATCAAACCCACTCTTTGCTATGCCAGAGAGTGTTGAACACTTAAGTGAACGGATGACAGAGGTGTGTATGCTGCTTTGGATTCAAGGTGTCAGTCTCTCAGAACACCAGATTATCGTGTCTATACAGAAGAAAGCTGGAGTACTCGACCTGCTATCACACCCGATGAAGCGAAGACTGCACTGGTATGGCCATGTAAGACAGTGAAGTAGCAATGATGCAACCAATATAGCCCTAAACCAGACTGTTCCTGGGGTACGGCGCAGAGACAGACCTAAGCCCCGGAACATGGACGTGGTGAAGCGAGATATGAAGAATAATGGGATTGAGGAAGCGGCGACCCAAGACAGACGTCTCTGGGCAGCTTCCGTGGCCACGGCGACCCATCTCGGTGGACAAGTCGGGAGGTGAGAAAGGTAAGAAAGTAACATATATCAAGCTAAATATTTGTCAATGGTCTAATATGTAAATACATTTTCCTACGTTTTATAACACATTTTACGGGCCTTGTAACCGTACGTCGCCCGAAACCACCTGAAACCGTCCGTCGGCAAGAACTGCTACGTGGCGATTTACGCGGACTACTTCCTAGTGATCTTCGTGGGAATTAAAGCGACGCCAAACGAATAAAAAGGAGTTTTGCCAAAGACCCAAAGAACACATTTGGTAAGTATTTTTTGAATATATGTTTCTACACGTTTCTATGAATGTCTTATTAATGTTATTTGTGTCTAGTAGTGAGTAAATTGGTGATTTTCGCCGAGTTAATATGTGCGCTTCGTCGGCAGGAGCGATAATGCGTGGCTTACTGTGTTTTCGTTTTTCACGTGCTCCAACTTGGAGATGACGGACGGCTTCAGGTGACTTACGATTGCAGCTTTATCAAAATATATCGACTTATATTTCTAAGTAATGGTTTTATTTGTATAATAGATATGCTAAGTGTATAGCGCGTCATTAGAATAAAATGAAATATCGTTTTCATATAAAATGTCATATAAATAAAACAAACAATTGATGAGAATTTGAAGCAAATGTTGCAAAGTATACATCATACTTGTATTCGTCTACATTTACTATATTAGTGGCCTAAGTCACTATTATATGTCATATACGTTGGCAAACTTTATTTCTACAGAATATATAACATTTTAACCAATTTAGACTGGTGTGCGACGTACGGTTTCGGGCGACGAAAGGTTTCTATATTTTAGTGTTATACTGAACACTCATGTTAAACGTGTTTTTCAGTTATCAGAATGGGTGCCAATCGCCAGGGAATTCCCGAAGATACACAGAAAGGACCCCGAGTGGAAGAGCAGTCGCAGCAGCAACGCCAATATGACTATGGTGATCGCTAGTGTGGCGTAACACACCACACCTCTTACATAATGTGGCTGGCACAGACGTTTCGGCTCTATCGCACATTCTGTATGAGCCTAGGGGTGGCCTCTGCAAGGAACTATATAAGAAACGCCAAGCCCAAGAAAGGGGGCAGCAAGAAGCGACGCAGCCGAAGGTGCGACCTGTAATGTATTAAACAGATTCCTCGCTATCACAATACAGAAACCGCACAATGTGTGTCCTTGTCAAATTTCCAGCACTGTTTGGTCTTTAATCTTCGTGGACCTGGATGGAGGCTGGCCATGGGAAAGGTCCATGCGACAATAAAAGAGAAGGGGGACAAGATAATAATACACAACTGGAAGTTCTGCCTGGCAGTCCGTTGTAGCAAAACAACGATGACCATCCTGGAAGCTACGAAACTTGGAATGTGCCAGCAATCTGTGGCATGATTAAATACATCACACTCTATGGTCCCAAGACCATTCCTGAAAATATGTGCC